>CATOUR010000507.1:0-101064 GCA_951848785.1 Callosobruchus maculatus
CGCATTATTGTTATTAATAATATTAGTTTTCATATGAAACTGAGTTGTAAAGAACTTTTTTTGAAGAAATAAAATAATAATTTCCCGAAGTGACTGCTTTTTTATGCAAAAACGCCTTAAGCCACGTTTTTCTTTAATTTTCTTTGACAACATGAAAAACTACGGAAAACTCACAATGTAATTTTTTCTCAAAAATAAGTTTTACGACTTATGACCTTTCTGCATAAAGCGATTCGTTTGTTTATCATTGAATTTAGTCCTACCGCATTTCATCAACCGCAACCTTTCTTCTCAGTGTTCGGATTTTACTTGTGAGTAGTATATTATTTTATTATTATTATTATTGTTTATTTTGTAATGCAATACAAAATGGCGCCTCCTCGAGGGTTATGCCTTATATGAGGTATTGGCGAATACACTGCAACAATTTGTCCAGCGTATCACCTTATCTGCATCTAGTTTGGTTAACCTTTCGTCCTGTTTTGTGTTGTTTCATTAGTTCTCCTTCGTAGACTATCATAGCCTTGGACCATAACTGAAACAGCAGTAGTATTGGAGGCTATAATTTCCCATATCTACCAATATTTAAAACTTTGTACTTGAAATTTTGACGTTATATTGTGTACGCTCCTTTTACTTTGCCAACTTTGTAAAAAAAGTTAGGCTACATAAATAACAGGTTTTATACTTAGCATTGGCAAATAATGTTGCATTTTTCGGTGACTTCTTCCTCCTCCCTCGACGTGTACGTCTATGCAGAGCGAGTTTCTGTGTGGAAGAAGCGTCCGGTAAATGAGGCAAGACGTGACAGATGGCGCAACGCCCACGGGGCACAAGGGGCAGAAGGGGCGGTTTTCGGGGGTTTATTTATTAAAATTGCCCGGGACGGAAGCAGCTTTGTGTTGGCAGGAGAAGAAGGGGGACGAAATGCCATGGCTAGTGCTTAGATACCGTGACAAAGGACTACCGGCCAAAAGGAGGACAAAATGTGTAATGTCTTGAACTATGTTGCTTCTATGATCCACTGCTGCTTGTATTAAGTGAAAAAAAAACTATAAAATACAGGAATAAATAACCAGCAATCCTTTAAATAAGGAGGTAGAAATTTGCATATTTATACAAACATCTAAAAAAGAAGCAGTTTTAGACTCCTTTGATAACTGTTATCCAGAAGACTCTTCAGATTTCTTCCTCCAGAATCTAAGAAAGTTTTGAAGCCGAGACTATTTATAACGGAGCTATAATATCAAAAATTTCCGACACCCGTGATTTTCACATTTAACTCAAAAAATCTAAAATCTTTATTCGGGTTTGTTATCGACATGAAATCACCTATCGTGGATAATTAGGGGGTGGGTGATTGCAAATATGGTCGATGTTTTAGGGTTCGGTCTCGCAGAACGAAGATCAAAAATTTCCGTCACCCTTGATTTCCAGTTCCAACTGAAAAAATCTAAAATTTTTATTCGGCTTCCCATCAACGTCAAATCTCGAATACTGGATAATCTGAGGGGCGGTAATTTCAAATCTAGTCGATGTTTCAAGTTTCACTTTCGCAGAACGAAGATCAAAAATTTCCTGCATCCTTGATTTTTAGTTTCAAATCAAAAAATCTGAAATCTTTATTCGGCTTTCTATCAACATGAAATCTCGGTATCCTGAATAACTTGAAAGTGGTGATTACAAATCCGGTCGATGTTTTAGGGTTTAGTCTCGCAGAACGAAGATCAAAAATTTCCGTCACCCTTGATTTCCAGTTCCAACTGAAAAAATCTAAAATTTTTATTCGGCTTCCATCAACGTCAAATCTCGAATACTGGATAATCTGAGGGCGGTAATTTCAAATCTAGTCGATGTTTCAAGTTTTCACTTTCGCAGAACGAAGATCAAAAATTTCCTGCATCCTTGATTTTTAGTTTCAAATCAAAAAAATCTGAAATCTTTATTCGGCTTTCTATCAACATGAAATCTCGTATCCTGAATAACTTGAAAGTGGTGATTACAAATCCGGTCGATGTTTTAGGGTTTAGTCTCGCAGAACGAAGATCAAAAATTTCCGTCACCCTTGATTTCCAGTTCCAACTGAAAAAATCTAAAATTTTTATTCGGCTTCCATCAACGTCAAATCTCGAATACTGGATAATCTGAGGGCGGTAATTTCAAATCTAGTCGATGTTTCAAGTTTCACTTTCGCAGAACGAAGATCAAAAATTTCCTGCATCCTTGATTTTTAGTTTCAAATCAAAAAATCTGAAATCTTTATTCGGCTTTCTATCAACATGAAATCTCGTATCCTGAATAACTTGAAAGTGGTGATTACAAATCCGGTCGATGTTTTAGGGTTTAGTCTCGCAGAACGAAGATCAAAAATTTCCGTCACCCTTGATTTCCAGTTCCAACTGAAAAAATCTAAAATTTTTTATTCGGCTTCCATCAACGTCAAATCTCGAATACTGGATAATCTGAGGGCGGTAATTTCAAATCTAGTCGATGTTTCAAGTTTCACTCTCGCAGAACGAAGATCAAAAAATTTCCTGCATCCTTGATTTTTAGTTTCAAATCAAAAAATCTGAAATCTTTATTCGGCTTTCTATCAACATGAAATCCCGTATCCTGGATAATCTGAAGGTGGTAATTACAAATCCAGCCAATGTTTTGAGTTTCAGTCTCACACAACGAAGTTCAAAAATTTCCGACACCCTTGATTTTTAGTTTCAACTCAAAAAATCTAAAATTTTTATTCGGCTTTCTATCAACATGAAATCTCGTATCCTGGACAATTTGAAGGTGGTGATTACAAATCCAGCCGATGTTTTGAGTTTCAGTTTCGCAGAACGATGTTCAAAAATTTCCCACACCCTTGATTTTTAGTTTCAACTCAAAAAATCCAAAATTTTTATTCGGCCTTTCTATCAACATGAAATCTCGTATCCTGGACAATTTGAAGGTGGTGATTACAAATCCAGCCGATGTTTTGAGTTTCAGTTTCGCAGAACGATCTTCAAAAATTTCCCACACCCTTGATTTTTAGTTTCAACTCAAAAAATCTAAAATTTTTATTCGGCTTTCTATCAACATGAAATCTCGTATCCTGGACAATTTGAAGGTGGTGATTACAAATCCAGCCGATGTTTTGAGTTTCAGTTTTGCAGAACGATGTTCAAAAATTTCCCACACCCTTGATTTTTAGTTTCAACTCAAAAAATCTAAAATTTTTATTCGGCTTTCTATCAACATGAAATCTCGTATCCTGAATAACTTGAAAGTGGTGATTACAAATCCGGTCGATGTTTTAGGGTTTAGTCTCGCAGAACGAAGATCAAAAATTTCCGTCACCCTTGATTTCCAGTTCCAACTGAAAAAATCTAAAATTTTTATTCGGCTTCCCATCAACGTCAAATCTCGAATACTGGATAATCTGAGGGCGGTAATTTCAAATCTAGTCGATGTTTCAAGTTTCACTTTCGCAGAACGAAGATCAAAAATTTCCCACACCCTTGATTTTTAGTTTCAAATCAAAAAATCTGAAATCTTTATTCGGCTTTCTATCAACATGAAATCTCGTATCCTGAATAACTTGAAAGTGGTGATTACAAATCCGGTCGATGTTTTAGAGTTTAGTCTCGCAGCATGAAGATCAAAAATTTCCGTCACCCTTGATTTCCAGTTCCAACTGAAAAAATCTAAAATTTTTATTCGGCTTCCCATCAACGTCAAATCTCGAATACTGGATAATCTGAGGGCGGTAATTTCAAATCTAGTCGATGTTTCAAGTTTCACTTTCGCAGAACGAAGATCAAAAATTTCCTGCATCCTTGATTTTTAGTTTCAAATCAAAAAATCTGAAATCTTTATTCGGCTTTCTATCAACATGAAATCTCGTATCCTGAATAACTTGAAAGTGGTGATTACAAATCCGGTCGATGTTTTAGGGTTTAGTCTCGCAGAACGAAGATCAAAAATTTCCGTCACCCTTGATTTCCAGTTCCAACTGAAAAAATCTAAAATTTTTATTCGGCTTCCATCAACGTCAAATCTCGAATACTGGATAATCTGAGGGCGGTAATTTCAAATCTAGTCGATGTTTCAAGTTTCACTCTCGCAGAACGAAGATCAAAAATTTCCTGCATCCTTGATTTTTAGTTTCAAATCAAAAAATCTGAAATCTTTATTCGGCTTTCTATCAACATGAAATCCCGTATCCTGGATAATCTGAAGGTGGTAATTACAAATCCAGCCAATGTTTTGAGTTTCAGTCTCACACAACGAAGTTCAAAAATTTCCGACACCCTTGATTTTTAGTTTCAACTCAAAAAATCTAAAATTTTTATTCGGCTTTCTATCAACATGAAATCTCGTATCCTGGACAATTTGAAGGTGGTGATTACAAATCCAGCCGATGTTTTGAGTTTCAGTTTCGCAGAACGATGTTCAAAAATTTCCCACACCCTTGATTTTTAGTTTCAACTCAAAAAATCCAAAATTTTTATTCGGCTTTCTATCAACATGAAATCTCGTATCCTGGACAATTTGAAGGTGGTGATTACAAATCCAGCCGATGTTTTGAGTTTCAGTTTCGCAGAACGATGTTCAAAAATTTCCCACACCCTTGATTTTTAGTTTCAACTCAAAAAATCTAAAATTTTTATTCGGCTTTCTATCAACATGAAATCTCGTATCCTGGACAATTTGAAGGTGGTGATTACAAATCCAGCCGATGTTTTGAGTTTCAGTTTCGCAGAACGATGTTCAAAAATTTCCCACACCCTTGATTTTTAGTTTCAACTCAAAAAATCTAAAATTTTTATTCGGCTTTCTATCAACATGAAATCTCGTATCCTGGACAATTTGAAGGTGGTGATTACAAATCCAGCCGATGTTTTGAGTTTCAGTCTCGCAGAACGAAGATCAAAAATTTCCGTCACCCTTGATTTCCAGTTCCAACTGAAAAAATCTAAAATTTTTATTCGGCTTCCCATCAACGTCAAATCTCGAATACTGGATAATCTGAGGGCGGTAATTTCAAATCTAGTCGATGTTTCAAGTTTCACTCTCGCAGAACGAAGATCAAAAATTTCCTGCATCTTTGATTTTTAGTTTCAAATCAAAAAATCTGAAATCTTTATTCGGCTTTCTATCAACATGAAATTCCGTATCCTGGACAATTTGAAGGTGGTGATTACAAATCCAGCCGATGTTTTGAGTTTCAGTTTCGCAGAACGATGTTCAAAAATTTCCCACACCCTTGATTTTTAGTTTCAACTCAAAAAATCTAAAATTTTTATTCGGCTTTCTATCAACATGAAATCTCGTATCCTGAATAACTTGAAAGTGGTGATTACAAATCCGGTCGATGTTTTAAGTTTCAGTCTTGCAGAATGAAGTTCAGAAATTTCCGACACCAGTGATTTGTAGTTTCAACTCAAAAAATCTAAAATCTTTATTCGGCTTCTTATCAACATGAACTCCTGTATCCTTAATAATTTGAAGGTGGTGATTACAAATCCGGTCAATGTTTTAAGTTTCAGTCTCACACAACGAAGTTCAAAAATTTCCGACACCCTTGATTTTTAGTTTCAACTCAAAAAATCTAAAATCTTTATTCGGCTTTCTATCAACATGAAATCTCGTATCTTTGATAATTTGAAGGTGGTGATTACAAATCCGGTCGATGTTTTAAGTTTTAGTTTCACAGAACAAAGTGCAAAAATTTCCCATACCCTCGATTTTTAGTTTCTACCCAAAAAATCTAAAATCTTTATTCGGCTTTCTATCAACATGAAATCCCGTATCCTGAATGACTTGAAGGTGGTGATTACAAATCCGGTCGATGTTTTAAGTTTCAGTTTCACAGAACAAAGTTCAAAAATTTCCCATACCCTCGATTTTTAGTTTCTACCCAAAAAATTTAAAATCTTTATTCGGCTTTCTATCAACATGAAATCCCGTATCCTGAATGACTTGAAGGTGGTGATTACAAATCCGGTCGATGTTTTACGTTTCAGTTTCACAGAACAAAGTTCAAAAATTTCCCATACCCTCGATTTTTAGTTTCTACTCAAAAAATCTAAAATATTTGTTCGGCTTCCTATCAACATGAAATCCCGTATCCTTAATAATTTGAGGGTGGTGATTACAAATCCGATCTATGTTTTAAGTTTCAGTCTCACAGAACGAAGTTCAAACATTTCCGACACCCTTGATTTTTAGTTTCACTCAAAAAATCTAAAATCTTTATTCGGCGTTCTATCAACATGAAATCCCGTACCCTGAATAATTTGAGGGTGTTGATTATTAATCCGGTCGCTGTTTTAAGTTTCGGTTTAGCAGAACAAAGATCAAAAATTTCCCACGTCCTTGAATTTTAGTTTCAACTCAAAAAATCTAAAATCTTTATTCGGCTTTCTATCAGCATGAAATGCCGCATCCTGAATAATTTGAGAGTGGTGATTACAAATCCGGTCGATGTTTTAAGTTTCAGTCTCACAGAACGAAGTTCAAAAATGTCCCACATCCTTGATTTTTAGTTTCAACTCAAAAAATCTAAAATCTTTATTTGGCTTTCTATCAACATGAAATCCCATATCCTGAATAATTTGAAGATGTGATTACAAATCCGATCGATGTTTTAAGTTTCAGTCTCACAGAACGAAGTTCAGAAATTTCCGACACCCATGATTTTTAGTTTCAACTCAAAAAATCTAAAATCTTTATTCGGCTTTCTATCAACATGAAATCCCGTATCCTGAATAATTTGAAGGTGTTGATTACAAATCCGGTCGCTATTTTAAGTTTCGGTTTAGCAGAACAAAGATCAAAAGTTTCCCACATCCTTGAATTTTAGTTTCAACTCAAAAAATCTAAAATCTTTATTTGGCATTCTATCAACTTGAAATCCTGTATCCTGGATAATTTGAGGGTGTTGATTACAGATTCGTCGCTATTTTAAGTTTCGGTTTAGCAGAACAAAGATCAAAAATTTCCCACTTCCTTGATTTATAGTTTCATCTCAAAAAATCTAAAATCTTTATTCGACTTTCTATGAACGTAAAATCCCGTATCCTAGATAACTTGAGGGTGCTGATTGCAAATCCAGTCGCTATTTTAAGTTTCAGCCTCGTAGAAGGAAGATCAAAAATTTCCAACACCCTTGATTTTCAGTTTTAACTCAACATCAACTAGACGCAATTTTTTATACATTAAATATATTTTCATCGAAGCCGTGTGAATAAGGTAGGCCTCACCGAACTTCTTAATCAGCAAACTTCAAAACATCGACAGCTTGGGCATGAATAGCCCCGTGCTTGGCGAATATACCGTTGAAACCCTCTGACGACTCCACTCCAAAGCCAACGTCTAAATTAGGGCGAACCTCTCGATTAATGAGCGTCGCCAAGAAAAAATCCATCTGAAAAGAATGTCCCTGGGAAAACTAAATACATTTCCTCCTTAATTTTCCGAGAAAAGCGACTTGCGACGCTCTGTGAAAAGTCGATGTCTCTACTCTACTGTCGTTTCAACAAACGGAACGTTTTCCCAATTCAAAGGGATTCTGACTGTTTGACTTGCAGGTCCTTTGTGTGGTCAGAGGTCAAATTTGAGATCCTCAACCGGTGTAATGGGGAATTTTGTTTTAAGTTAAAAGGCATTCGGTTATTCAGATGATAAGCAATCACTGAAAACGCGTGATTGACAGCAGCAAGGAGGAACACAACCAAAAAGTTAATAACAAGCTCCTCTTGTGTCCTAGTTCGTCCAATAAGATCATGGTTTGTAGCTAAGGCCGTTAGCCAGAACTTTTCTTATTCGTCAATACCATACTTGACCAGAGATGATAGTTCTTGGGATAAGTCGATCGTTTATGCTCCTAAAGAAAAGGCAGACACTTTAGGGAGGTTTCCTAATGTAGACTTCCAAGAAAGTACTCCGACCACCACCATAAACGTGAACTCAAGAATGGTAGAGGTAAAATTCCAACATCGAGATGTAAAAAGCGTTGAATGTTCAATAGTGAACTAGGCTACCAAAATGTCGTTGGTTCAGTCTCCTTTGTTCTCCATATTTTTGTTTGCCTCGAAAACTTGGACTGTTAAAAAGGCAGATCCAGCTCGCATAAATGCTTGTGAAATGTGGACGTGGAGGAGAATGCTGAGAGTTCCTTATACCGCCCATCGAACTAACGTTTCCGTACTGGATGAGCTCGGTAATCCAAAGAGACTATCCTCCATTGTGTCGACGAGAATGCTTACATTCTTCGGACATATTCACAGAAGCTATAATATGGAGAAATTTGTAGTTCAGAGTCATGCCCCAGTGGGCGGCGCCGTGGCCGTTCCCCTACACGCTGGGTGGATACGACGAAACAGTTGCTGGATATGAGTATCAAGAGCGCCACTGTTCTTCTTCTTAGAGTGCCATGCAGATTCCTGCGTAGGCGTTCATCCTTTCTCTCTCTCATCAGATTGTCCTATTGATTGCAGCCCTCTGTAATAACTGTAAGTCGCTAATTCCTGTCCAGTGACGGATGTTTCTCAGCCATGATTTTTTTCTTCCAATTCCTCTTCTCTCACCTTCGATCTTACCTTGAAGAATGAGACGCAGGAGGTGATAGCGTTCCCCACGCATTATGTGGCCTAGGTAAGCTATTTTCCTCTTCCTCATAACCTCAAAAAGTTCTCGTTCTGCTAACCCAGCTCTCTGGAGAACGTTCTCATTTCTCACATGGTCGACCCAGGACACTCTCAGCATTCGTCGCAGAGTCCACATTTCGAACGCTTCAATCTTATTTGCAATGGCTGCCTTCAGCGTCCATGCCTCCACGCCATACAACAAAGTGGACCAAACATGACACTTCATCATCCTGTATCTAAGACTGAAGTTCAAATTTTTGTTGGTAAGAAATTTTCGAAGCTTCAGGAAAATTGTCCTAGCTTGTTCAATCCTGCATCTTATCTCTTGATCTGGATCCCATCTTTCGTTTACCATGTATCCTAGATATTCAAATTTGCTGACCCATTCGATGTCCAGTCCATTCAAGTGGATTCGGGTGTTTGATATATGGTTTCTGCTACCCATCATGAACTTGGTTATGTTTATATTTATCTTCAGACCCAGCCTTTGGCTTTCCTCGTTAACGCGACTCAGTAGAGTTTAAAGGTCATTCAGATTGTCTGCTAGTATCACAGTGTCATCTGCATATCAGAGATTGTTGCTTAGAAATCCGTTTGTTTTAATACCGATAGGGCTATCTAAGGATGCTCTCTCCACATATAGGTTGAATAACATCGGCGACAAAATACACCCTTGTCTAACTCCCTTTTGTATTTCAACATCATCTGTTGATCCTGCATTATGGACTCGAATATTTGCTTTCTCTTTCCAGTACAGATTACTGAGCGCCACTGAACTGACAGTAAATCGCGAATGATGGCGAGCCACAGTTCTCAAAACTACTGATAATATTCGATTACTCGTGTTGACAATACTCTAGCTTCGACTTAATGCACTTTACGAGCTCACAACATGTCTGTTAAGTCACTGTGACTATGACGATGAGTGGATCAAGTGGATGTGTGGGCTTGGCATTAAACTACCATATACCGGGTGTCCCAGAATTTTCTTGACACGTGATATTTTCGTAACGAAAAACGGTTCAAGCAAAAATTGAGTGGTACTTTTGTAGGTACTATAGGGTCTATCATACCATGCATTCAAAACATTTTTTTTGTACGTCAACCCCTAAAACTCATCCCCAACTTTTTTTTCAAATAGCACCCCATATGTTTTCCTACATAAATGATATCCCCATTTTATTTAAAATCTTGTGGTACCTTTAATTTTATATGCAAACTTATTTTTTCCGTAAAATCATAAGCATAAGACAAATGAAATGATAATTTGTTTGACGCCTGATATTTTTGTAACAAAAACGGATAAAAAAGAAGAGTAAGTAGGTTTTTCAAGGGTAGTGTATGACCTACCATTCCTTGCTTATGAATCATTTTTTTCTCACTTAAACCCCTGGAATCCACCCCTAGCTAGTTCTTTCAAATTTCAATCCACAATTTTGCCTGGAAAAATAAATTCTATACTTGAATTTGACTATCGTAGTGCCTTACTTTTTATGCCCCTACTGCAATTTACCGTTAATTTTGGGGGCACACCCTGCACACGGGGTTGACGCGGCCCGATGTAACCATAAAACTTTTTCACGTCTTTGCACTTAGTTTTGTTGCCACATTTTTTTTATTAGGTGATTCAAGATAATAAAAAAATATTTTCCATACATATGTTTTAATTAATTTATGCTTACGATTCCATGGATTAAACGAAAAAAATTAACGATAAATTGCAGTAGAGGCATAAAAACTAAGGCACTACGATAATTAAATTCAAGTAAAGAATTCATTTTTCCAGGCAAAATTGTGGATTGAAATTTGAAAGAACAAGCTAGGGGTGGATTCCAGGGGTTTAAGTAAGAAAAAAATGGTTCATAAGCAAGGAATGATAGGTCATTCACTACCCTTGAAAAACCCACTTACTTTTATTTTTTATCCGTTTTTGTTACAAAAATATCAGGGGTCAAACAAATTATGATCTCATTTGTCTTATGCTTATGATTTTACGGAAAAAATAAGTTTGCATATAAAATTAAAGGTACCACAAGATTTTAAATAAAATGGGGATATCATTTATGTAGGAAAACCTATGGGGTGCTATTTGAAAAAAAAAAGTTGGGGGTGAGTTTTAGGGGCTGACGTACAAAAAAAATGTTTTGAATGCATGGTTTGATAGACCCTATAGTACCTTCAAAAGTACCACTCAGTTCTTGCTTGAACCGCTTTTCGTTACGAAAATATCACGTGTCAAGGAAATTCTGGGACACCCGGTATATTTTTCCCCACTAACTTTCGCCGCTGTCTACAATCGAAGCCATTCAGTGGCGCTGAGCGTTTGAGATGGTATCTTATTGGCGCGTTTGGATTTCCGGGTTTTGCATGTGTGCGTATTGAAATATCCGGAATTTGCCGAAGCCCAACATTACGTTGATTGTATTACCGACAGGCCGACAATAAATTTCGATCTAATTAAAAGTTAAGCGGGTTTTGTACCGACCAGTCGTTGGCCGACTCCCAATAGCGAACTGGCTGTTCCGCTTTTACTGTTTTTCCGTTTCTGTTTTTCTTTTTGAGCACGCTGTGATGGGCAAAACACGTTATGACTACGACCCCCGTTGGACATCGACAGGACTGCAATATTGCTGGTGTGCCTAATACCGGATCGTTTCGGTCTACTGTTATGTGCGTCAATTACTGGGTGTTTCAGAAAGATGGTCTCATGGAGCAAAGGTGTCAAAATGCCTATCTAGGTAGGTATAATGCTGCACAGTGTGGCTGTGACACTCATGATATAATGATAATAATAATAATATTGTACAGCCTGCCGACAGGCGCCAGAGACGTCTGGGTATACACAGTTATACATACAGGGTGAGTTTTTAGTACCGGCTCGGTCGATAAGTCCACTACTGTAGAAGATAGCGAAAAAAGTTGTATATAAAAGTTGTAGCCACGGATATGCTCCTTGCTCAGAAAATATTTAGATTTATACAGGGTGATCCATAACTACGTGTTGATGCAGACATGCATTTTTCTAAATGAGACACCCTATATATTATTTCATATTCAAATTCTACTAATGATCTTCGTTCTTGCAATATAGAATATTGTTACATTATACAGGGTATTTCAAAAGTTACGACCTGTTTTATTTACAAATCGCGGTCAAACGAACAAAAGTAATGAATCAAAAATTATTTTTGTTACATGAAAAGATTAAAAATATCCTCTAGTTTTGAAATCGGCTATAAGAAAAGCCCGTGACGTATATTTGTATACAGGGTGATGTAGAATGCAAAATCCAGATTTTCTCTTTTTTTTTTAAATGTAACCCCCAATATTTTATTATCCCAAAGAATTGCTTTTAAGTAATGTGTTAGTTTAAGTAATTTATTTGATTATCCTATATTGTTAAGATATTTTGATACTTGTCAGATCATAAGTGACTTTCTATATTGATTTTCAATCCGTGTTAATTGTCAATCCGTGTTCACAGAAAAAGATATTGTTCTGTGATGCTTTTGGTTGTTGTGTTTGGTCACTGGAATAAAGTAGTGGGTTGTGGGATTCGTTGCCATAGTTTTGTTGATAGTTTGTTTAGGAATTACGAGAGGGGATTGTTTTTGGGAAAACGTAACAAGCTGGAGACCACAATTTCGACAGAAGGGTTTTTGAGTCTTTTTCACGAATATCTGCAGGTATGCTGTCTTTTGAGTTTGTATTATTAACTAATGTGGTCTGACTACTATTTTTGAGACGATAATATATGGCGTTGGGTCTCTGATTTCCGTCTACTCTAGGTATTGCAGGCTAATGGTGAACAGAGATAACTCTGTCTTATTTATCTGTATCTATTTCAACCTTTACTGATTTCTCTTTATTTATATATGATATTTATTTACGGAAGGCCGATGCCTGGTAACAACCCAGGTCGGACCTATTCCAATTATCTCCTTTATTTACTCCTTTATATGGTTGGTTATATTTATTTATATATGCTGATATTTTACATTTTTCCACATCCTATCCATATTTCTCTCCCTGACGTTAAACAGAGATCTAGCCCACCATGTACTATTATTATTATTAATCATTTAGACTGTGTATGTTTATAACCATTTCTTTATTATACAATATCAATAACAAGAGCCAGTTTACCACTATTATTGAAACATTTTGAATCGTATATTTCAACATATCAATATAAATACTTACACCAGTAAAATATATGAAATACAAAGCACTCATGATTTGATAAATACAAGAATCAAGTAATAAAATAATAACATAAACACTCAGCACTCATGATTAATAAATACAAAACAAATGTTAAGAAACAAATAATAAAAAAAACCATATCACAACATTTCTGTGTTTTGATTTCATTCTCTCTGAGTTGGTACACATGCATGCTAAAAGAATCTGGTTACCATGGGCACACATACAACATTGGGTTCTAAATTCCACCACTAGGCGTCTTGATCACTTTGGCTATTTCTAAATTTGGTATCGGTTTTGACAGTGACCAGTTGCTCACTACAAAATTTCTTGTCGCCAGTATATCTATACAAGATTACTAGAATTCTTGAATTGAGATTTTTTTTATGTGTGCACTCTCACATGAATTCTTGTCTAAATATAAAATTACCCTTTAATAGAGTTGCCCATATTTGTCACAATGTCAACTACAGCTTTTTCGAATATCCCTTTCTGTCGGCATCTATCCTATGACTAATTATCTAAACCATACACGCTCTGCCACATCGCCATCGATACAGACATAAATAGACAAAACTAATTGGTGACAAATTCCACCAATCGGCGTGCAGATCACTAACAACTAACAGGCGGTAACCGTATTCCCCCCTGAGCAAAAACCTCCTAGCTATAATAACCGAAATCGATATTACACAAGGATAATATTTCACAGTGCCTATTTGTCCCAGCCCGGCTGTATCTCTGTACGGTATCGTATGTCAATTATTGGTACGTCGGTCAGCCACCAGGGTATCCACGTGATGAGCGATTGACCCTATAAGAGGCTGCGGTGGTAGAGAGCCACTGTTGCCAAGTTAGTAGCATCTGTATCAGATCCATGGAGATGGCATAACACGATCAGAGTTGGTACTGGGCAATGACGATCAAAAAATGGAGTCAAGTTGATTGACTCAGTACTTCCCACACATAACAGTGATATCATTTCATTATATTCCCTTTGCATTAAGCTATAGTCTGAGATTCCTTGCAACCAAGTAATCGTTCGCATGTCCTCAACAAACATCAAACACAAAAACTAGTAAATAGTTTCCTATGTCTCTCCGTAGGAATTAAAACGACACAATTTTTATTCTGCCAGCTTTAACTGGACGAAACAAAACAATCAGGAACTCCCAAATTGCTTAAAAACGAAGTCTGAGTTATTTTTATATTTTTAGTTTTTTTATTATTTCTGCGCCGCCAATAACACGATTTTTGAAAACCAAACGCATTTTTCATCCTCGCCACGGTAAGAATACTGTGTCTAAATTTCATTAAAATCGATTCCATAATTTCCATGTTACTAAATTCAGAACGATCTAAAGCAGTACTCGTATGTATACATCAGACAATTCTAAATCCCTTGATTTCTGTAATAGCCAAGGTAATGTTCGAATGGACCTAAAAAAGGGTATTATGCTGCTAGGTCTTTCTTTCACAGGTCAATGGACAGTCTATTATGAATAGAACAAATTTTTGAGTTTCACAACCCCCACCCCCTAGCCACCCCAATTTCACCCTCACCCAAAAAAAAAAGTAAAAAATGATCAGGAACTCCTAAAACGTCTAAAAACAAAGTTTGAGCTATTTTTATATTTTTAGTTTTTTTAATAATGCTGCGCCGCCACTGACCCGATTTTTCCAAAACATACGCGTTTTCCATTCTCGCCGCGGCAGTAATAATGTGTCAAAATTTCATTGAAATCAATTCGATAATTTTCGCGTTACGCAATATAGAACGATCTAAAACAACACTCGTATGTATACATCACAAATTCTAAGTCCCTTGCTTCCTATAATAAGCAAGGCAATGTTCAGATGGACCTAAAAAAGGCTATTATGCCGCTAGGTCTTTCTTTCACAGGTCAATTGACAGCCTCCCATACAACGATTTCCAAAACTATCGGAACATTACCTACTACGGCACTACGACATATCGCTACCCAAATTTCATCACAATCCATGCAGCGGTTACTGAGATTACGACGTTAGAAAAACGCCAACAGACAGACAGGCAGACAGACAGACAGACAAATCGACAGACAGACAGACCGACGGAAATGAGTGACGTGGATTTTCGTTATGTAGACATCATGAAACGCCCAAAAAGCGTGTTATCTCAAAATCTAAAATTTTCGCGATCACAATACTCCCCTCACCTATCGGTGTGGGAAGTAAAAAGTATGACATCAAGTGTCTTAACTAAGTACTTGCCACACATTAGCGGTGTTGACTCCTACAAGACTTCCAACAACAAAACACTCAAAACATTTACAATTTCCTCTACGGTAGTAAGACGGTCCCACAATTTTATCACAATCAAATAAATTCAAGTCAAATCGAGAGAAATATGCTAATGTGAGGTTTGAAACTTCTAGATCATCTCCTGTAATATGTCGTTTTTGTGACTTAATGCTCTTTTATCCTGAGGTACAGATATTTATTAATTTTTTACTTCCCACACCGATAGGTGAGGGGAGTATTGTGATCGCGAAAATTTTCGATTTTGAGATAAAACGTTTTTTGGGCATTTTATGATGTGTACATAACGAAAATCCACGTCACTCGTTTCCGTCGGTCTGTCTGTCGGTCTGTCTGTCGGTCCGTCTGTCTGTCGGTCTGTCTGTCTGTCGGTCTGTCTGTCGGTCTGTCTGTCTGTCTGTCGCGTTTTTCTACCCTCGTAATCTCAGTAACCGCTGCATGGATTGTGATGAAATTTGGGCAGCGGTATGCTGTGGGTTCGTAGTAGGTAATGTTCCTATAATTTTGAAAATCGGTGCATAGGCGGCGGAGCAATTAGCAAAAAACAAAAAAAATTCAATATTGCTGAAACTTCGTTTTTAGGCGTTTTAGGGGTCCCTGATCATTTTCAACTTTTTTTGGGTGGGGGTGAAATTGGGGTGGTTGGAGGGTGGAGGGTTGTAAAATTGAAAAATATGTTGTATTCATAATAGACTACCCACTGACCTGTGGAGGTAGAGCTAGCGACATAAATAACTTTTTTAGGTCTATCCGAACATTGCCTTATGCCTATTACAGAAACTAAAGGACTTAGAGTTTTTTCCGATGTATACGAGTATTGCTTTAGATCGTTCTATATTATGTAACGACGAAACTGTTCAATTAATGAAATTTTGACACAGTATTACTACCGTGGCGAGGATGGAAAATGCGTATGGTTTTTATAAATCGTGCCAGTGGCGGCGCAGAAACAATAAAAAAACTAAAAATATAAAAACAGCTCAAACTTCGTTTTTAAGTGTTCTAGAGGTTCCTGATCATTTACTGAGTTTTTTTGAGTGGGGGTGGAATTCGGGTGGTTGGGGGGTGGGGGGGTTGAAAAACTGAAAAGTTTGCTGTATTAATAATAGGTTGTCCGCTGACCTGTGAAGGAAGACCTAGCGATATAAATCACGTTTTTAGGTCCACCTGAACGTAGCCTTGCCTGTTACAGAAAGCAAAGGACTTAGAATTTTTTCTGATGTAAACATACGAGAGTATTGCGTTAGATCGTTGTAACGAGGAAACTGTTGAATTGATTTTAATGAAATTTTGAAACAGCATTACTACCATGGAAAACGCGTATGGTTTTGATAAATCGTGCCAGTGGCGGCGCAGAAATAATAAAAAAACTAAAAATATAAAAACAGCCCAAACTTCGTTTTTAAGCGTTTTAGAGGTTCCTGATCATTTTCTGCGTCTTTTTGGGTGGGGGTGAAATTGGATTATTTGGTTGCAAGGGATCTTAGACTAAAGCTTCATGCTATGGGAAAATAATAAACTGGTATCAGCGAAATGTGTGGGAAGTACTGAGTCAATCAACTTGAGTTCATTTTTTTTATAAGGTACAGCTCACGTTAGCACATACAATCGAGCTTCTACTGTATCCCAAAAGGGCACTTTTATCATAAATACCCCACATACCCACAACTTATGCGAGGTGGCCTAAGTGGCAAAAAAGATTAGGCCGGGCACATCTTACGTTACCCCTTCACTTCACGAGTAACATTCAAATCAGAATTCCATTTATGCGGACCGTCTGATGAGGTCCCCTCCGGAGTTTTTGTCGAGAAACGTTGGCAAATATGAGAGAGAGGAATATGATAGATGGATTTGCCTCAGTGTCGGGCATTTCTATGATATTCTGAAAACCTCCAGACGAACGGTTGTGGGATTATAAATCTCGTTTTCTGCAGAATGAGTGCACGGAAGTTGAACATAGTGTAAGGGAGTCTATCTATACAGGCGAAAGGATTATTAATGGATTGAGTTTATTGTAGTAATTTGATATGATTAAAAGCCAGCTTAAAATTTTATTTGATTTCACTACAGTAATATAAAAGGAGTTGAAATGAGCTCGTAACCCTTGTGAATAACATGTTCGCACATGCCAAAATTCCTGCATGCACGAGAAAACATCCTGACTGGTGCTACAATATTTCATAATATTTCATTACATTCTACTTCTCAACCAGTGTCATCATGTATATACTTATTTTAGATGAGAAATCTTGGGGTTGTGGCAAAAATTTTGAAAAACAGGGTTACTGCATAAAGGAGACTCTGGTGTTAACTGCCAAGCTTTCGACAATGTTTATTGCCATCTTCAGGGCTTTCTACGCGGTTAGAAGAAAAGAAAAAGAAAATTAAGATTCAAAATTATTATAATGAATTTGCTAAGTATACTCACAACGTTGAGGTTTGCCAATGCAAAAAAGCAACTGCATTGAGTGCAACGACTTTAAAATGCCAGCTACAGTAATCGTCACAATTTTTAAAAATTTTACTATGCTATCATGGTGTCTTCCACAAACAGGTCAGGAACAAACAACATATAAGTGTAAAATTACAAACTCCCAAGACGACCTTTACATGCTTACTTAAACCCGAAAATATTGTAAAATTCGTGGTTTGAATACTCACATATTTCGATCTAAAATTGTCTTTAATAAAGACCTTCTTGGTCTAACAGGTGATAAAATGGCCGTTTCTTTGTGAAATGTAGGGACAGAAAGCGGCATACTTATTTTACTTAATGACATCGACTGCAAAGGTCATTAGCGACTTCGGTAATACAGTATTCAGTATTATTGTCGTGGCGAGTATGGAAAATGCGTATGGTTTTTGAAAATCGTTCGTGATCAGTTTCTGTTTTTTTTTTGGGTGGTGGAAAATTGGGGGGATTGTGGGGTGGAGGGCTGCAAAGCTGAAAAAGGCTTTTGTAAGCATTATAGGCTCTCAATTGACCTAAGAAAAAAGGATACAGCGATACAGTATACTTATAGGACCATCGGAACATTGCCTTGCTTATTAGAAAAACTAAGGTTTTTTTTTGTGTTGTATGTTGCATACGAGTATTGGTTTACATCGTTCTGTATCATGTAACCTTGAATTGATTTTAATGAAACTTCGACACAGTACTACTACCGTGGCAATGACGAAAAATGCGTAAAACTTTTAAAAATCGTGGCTGTGGCGGCGCAGCAATAATAAAAAACTAAAAGTTATAAATAGCTCAAACTTCGTTTTCAGGCAATTTGGGGTTTCCTGATCGTTTCCTTTCATCCAGTTGAAGCTCGCACAATAAAAATTATGTCATTCTAGTTCCTACGGACCGATTGAAGAAACTATTTACCAGAGGTTTTGTGTTGATTTGGTTTCAAGGGGATCTCAGACTATATATAGCTCCATGCAAAAAATAACAAAATGACATAACCGTTACGTGTGGGAGGTACTGAGTCAATCAATTTGACACCATTTTTTTAATAAGGACGAGTTATTACATACAAAAAATAAAATAGTGCAGCCTGGGCTCCGACACACCGAGGTGCTGTTCCATTTCCCAGCGACTACTCCTCACACTGTGAGGTGAGCAATCACTGGGTCCGCGAATCGTGCGCCTTAAGTAGACGAAGGGACCCAAGGATGACTGCGTTCTGCATTCTGGGGGCTAAGATGTGCGCCGCCGTACGGCATACCGGTATTTTGCGCAGTGCAGAGAGCAGCGTATTCCTCATTCCACCTAGGGATCCAATGACCATAACCAGCAGACTTACAGTGTACTCTGGCCAGAGCCTGCGAAGTTGTCCGAGTAACTCCTGATGTTTGGTCCACTTTTCCTCCTCCTTAGAGATAATGTTCACCTCGACAGGTGCCGAAAACTCTATAACGAACATCGTCGTCTGTTGGTGGTCGAGAAGGACTATGTCGGGCTTGTTTGCCTGTACAAGCTCGAGCGTGGGGAACGAGTAGTTCCAGTAAATCCGGCATCCCTCGTTCTCCACAACGGACTCGATATCCCCTGGAGCGTATGGCAGCACCGGAGTCTCATCGATACCGTATGAGTGCCTTAAATGATAATAGAGCACTCGTAGAGCCGCGTTGTGCCGATGGACGTAAGCCGTCCCAGCGTACGTCTTACACGCCGACAAGAGATGCATAAGCGTCTCTGGCGCCTGTCGGCAAGCTCTACAAAGGGTGTCGGGTACATCTGCACTCATAACCCTTTTACGGTACACCAAGGTGTTGAAGACACCGTCTTGGCAAGCCATTATAAAGCCCTCAGTCTCCGACTTCAACCCACTAGACCTTAGGAAAGAGAAGGTCAACTGCTCAGACAATCCATGCTCTTCCAACTGTTTATAGAAGGCTCCATGCATAGGCTTATCTTTATGAAGTCTTAAAAGGAAGTCGACTTCGGCAGTTTTAATGTGGAATTTTAATTGTGCAGGAGCAAGTTCCGTAATGGTCTGCTGACACCTCCGCTTGAAGTCCAGTGTGAGGCTGAGCTCCTCGACTGCTCGTTTCGCTGCGCCAAAAAAAAGGCTCCTTTTCCCGCATTCTCGAGCTCTCGCACAAAGCGGATCAGGGGATCGGTGCTGTTCATTACATAGCAGGCAGTGGCCAAATATTACCCTGTTGTGCAGACGTTCCAAACTCAATAGTCCACGCCCTCCCAGGTGTCGCGAGAAGTATATTCGCGGGACAGAGGACTTAGGATGCAGACTTCTCTCCATATTCATCCTTTTGCGGGTCTTCGTGTCGATTTCCTTCAGCTCGTTCACTTTCCAGTGTATAGCACCAAAGGTGTGTAATAACAATGGGACCGCAAGCATGTTTGTTGCAGCGACTTTGTTCTTGCCGGACAGTTCTGATGACCAGATCTGCCGGAGTCGGTGCAAATACTTGCGGCGGAGACACTCTTTGACCAATTCTGCCTCTTGGACATGACGCTGCGCCACTCTAAGGTAGGTATAGGTATCTCCGGCATGCAGTTGTCGCAAGATGCTCCCATCAACGAGCTGTTCCTCATCTCCACTATCTCCGCTTCGTCCTTTCTTGAGATGAACCAATGCACATTTGTCTGTCCCGAACTCCATTCCGATAGCATGACTGTAATCCTGCACCACCCTCAGCGATTGTTGTAGTTTGCGTTGGCCGGAGGACCAATACGAATATTTCTTCGACCTATTTGGATGGAAGTAAAAAAGGGACCAGATCGATATGATGATGCGTTTGGGGATAGACGTAGACACAAATTAAACATTTTCCATTAACTGTCCATAGTAACATATCGCATGATACCGGTCTATTAAATAACCGCTATCTGCAAATCTACCATGTAGCGGCCATTCAGACGTGTTAATCTAATTACAGAACTATTGGGCGGCTATTAGAAGGATGTATTCATAGCATCCACGTTATCGTCCTCCATCATGTAATTCCAGTAAACAACGTATTGCGTGACCTCCATACGTACCGTTCTTTGTCACCATAAAGTATTCAATTCCAAAGGACGTTTGACAAATTGCAGTGTGTTTCTTTTATTCCGGTTTCCTTCTTGCTATCTGCGATGTTTTGTCAACCTTAGACAACAAATATTGGATAGTAATGGTTATGGGGTGTAACTGGGATTTTTGAATAAAAAAAAATATTTTTTTTGTGATAAATAGAAAGATCATACACAGAAAAAAATACTGTTGCGTTTCCAATTAATTGTTAGTATTTGGATGTTCTTCCATCGCTTCAAAAATATTTACAGTTGTTTCAAATCCATGTCATTGAAAGAATTCAATCCCTATATTCGAAGTAATCACAGGTACATCAATAAATTCAAAATAATTTTATATTCATTCTAACGATATGTATAATCCTTCTAATACCAGTATTGACATATAATGCAATCAAAACATCCTTTTGTTTTCGAAATTTACCCTATGTTTCATTTAAGCGAAGCATACAATCTATCCAATGTACAAAAATTATTACTACAACAGCAGTTCGTGATAATTCATCTGATGAAAATTAATTTTATTTCAATGGCCCTTGTCGTTTGCTGAACTATAATCAGTATTCAGCGGGACTGATGTCCCGATTCAATTTACGTAAGGATAAAGAACAGGGGGATCATCTCAGTGTTATTATCGCCGCGAACCCGCCAACATGGACGGGGTTGTGTCGTTGTGTTGTTTCGGTGTTAGCCGTATTGTGTCATCTCGTGGTTTTGCGTAGTGCATCATCAATTGTGTGATTTAAATGTGTCGATTTATATGTTAAATGGAGGATCTTCTGAGAAATTGGGACTTAGAAGAGCTAACACCCACATTGAATGTTGGTATTTAGATTAGTCAGACAGTTATATTTCAGGTAAAAATGCAACAACTGGTGCAGGATTATGTCTGATTCTTATATCATGCTCCTTGTAACTTCATACAAAATCACACAATTAAACATCCAAACGAATTAATCAGCTGTCCTCGCAATAAAATCTGTTGGTCTAAGGAAAAGAAAGTAGTTTAGAATCAATTGTAGTTGAATCGACAATACGATATAATTCGTTACCAACTATACACTTCCCATTGGATAAAACATCGCTGTATTTGAGGAATGCTGAGTGTAACGTCCCATTGAATCCAAGCGTAAGTCTTTGACAGAATGACAGATGTGTCTGTGTGTAAGTAGGTATATAGGTTTTATGACAAAACGATTTTCTTTCTTTTTTTTCGCAATTCAAAAGTTATGTCAAAATAAAAATTTGTTGTTTGGATCTATCTAAATTACACCGATACCTATTATCATTATTTTTTTCCAGACTCCCACCTTATTGTGAAAATAGTCACGCATGTAACTAGTGTACATTTGTTGCAACATAGACGATGAATGAAGTTTTCAGCTCGAGACGAAGTGTTACGATCGAAATAAATATCTTTTTGAATGTTTGAAATTAAATCACAAATTCCAGTAATAAAGTCCCTAACGAAGCAACTTTTTCGACGACGCCATCTTAATTCAAGCCTTCCGACCCAACAATGCCCGGGTTAGAGCCCAGGGCTTGACAAATTTTTTTCTACCAAAAGATTAATTGATATGTTATACACATTTTTTTCTGTGATCGAAGTAAATATGTTTTGGAATCAAATCTTATTAGACCTTCTTGGCTGCAGAGCTATGTCTGGCTGTGTACTCGGTTCCAGCGAGAGTTTGCATGCGCTTGTTATGTCGTCTATTGTTTCTTCCTGTTGGTGGCACTTTCCGCAGTTATCGTCGGTTATAGATGGATCTATAATTATGTATTTCATGTAGTTCCGTCACAGTATATCCAATTATACAGTAGCGCAACTCTCCAGAATTTTGGTGGTTCGCGCGTAGCATCCCGCGCATCGTTCGCAGGATGTTTAGCACGGCGATCGCCTGAGTCATGTACAGTCTATGAGAGTGAAGATAGTGTCTTTGACAGAATCAGATTAAGGAATTTGGTGATACGATAATATGGATATCGGGACGTGTGAAGTCAAATGTTGCGCCGCTGTAGGTTGTAGTAACAATTCCAAAAACTGTGACTATAGTTTTTTAAGCTTCCTCAAGATGCTGCCTCCAATGTTTGATATGCTCCTTTATTACCTAATAAAATTAAAGTGTGATAGCATAGCTCCATTTGTCTCTAACAAAGTCTGTCGGGTATTAGGGTAGCTGTGTGTTTTTTTTTCAGTTTTTAGAAGAGTTACGGAAAGTCGTTCTTTAATTATGAGCCTAAAGTCGGAATAATAATTACTCACTGTTTCCTCACAGCACCACAACGTTCAAAAGATCTTTCACGACATATGAATATGATTATGCATTCCAACATTATGAAATTTTAAGCAGGAAGTGAAGTCCATTTTAATGGATGCTCAAATAGAAAGGTCACAATAAAAAGAATCAACATGCTAGTTTCAAAAATATATCATTTTCCTCTATAAACATGGATTCTTTTGATCAATATGCCTATTCATATGTAATATACAAATACAGAAGGTAAGGTAGCCTTGGTAAACGAGATAAAAAACAGTTTTGCAATTTTTTATGAACAACGAATAAGATATTATAAAGTTTTTATATTTATTTACGTGTTTAAGGTTAAGTAAGATAAATTAAAATAAAGTTGAATAAATCTCGCATTTTTGTAATTTACTTACAAACGATAAAGCCACCTATTTTCTCGGAGTTAACAATTTTCTTTCATACACCGACTATTTCTTGTTTTGCTTCTAAAAAAAACGTTTACACCCCATTTATATGCAAAAGATCCATGATGAATTAGAAGAATCAGTACAAAACATTTTCACGTACAATAAATGCGAATGCATGGGTATAACTTACAAATTGTAATTCAGAATTCCAAAGACAACTACCTAACCCCGATGAAGAATATCACAACATTATTACACTGCTCTCAAAATTTACTCTATTTACGAGACATATCGCGTCCATTAGACTAATTGCAACACAATAATTACGCTTCTTCACTCGATTACTGCTAAGCCGACCCTGTGTTCAAAACGTAAACGGCAATACTCGCGGCTCGTGTCGAGGAGCCGACCTAGGGTTATGAGAGGCCAGTTTTTCGGAGACAAATTGTCTGCATGATTTCTAGGGAGTTGCGCTACTGTATAATTGGATATACTGTGTATACTGTGGTTCCGTGTCGCAATCACTTGGATCTGGATAGCAAGCATAAAACTCTCAGTTTCTGGAAAGAGTTGCCTGCAGCCAGGTATATGACTGTCTTTCATTAATGTGCTCTTGTGTAATGGCGGTATCTGTATTTGCCATTGAGTGATTTTTGTGACCATAATTATAATTATTATCTGACTTTCCAAGTTCCTCTCGCATAACTGCGGTAGCAACAAAGTATTGACGGGCTATGCCAAGTCAACACCCGGACTATTATTGATCGGAACCTAGGAAGGATCGCACAATATTACAGGTCTTCAGGATTACAGACTTTTGGAATGTTTTGTGTAACTTTTCGTCCAGGCCCATCTGTTGAAGGTGTTGTGTGAACGTGTCTGGTGTAAGGCCTGAGACCGATATAATAAGGGGGACAATAGTGACTTTGTTTTGTTTCCAAAGTCGTTTTATTTCCATAGCAAGGTCCGTGTATTTAGATATATTCCCAGCGTAGGTGTTTTGAATATTCACATCATTGGGAATGACTATTCAAATAGATAATGTTGTCGGCCTTTGACTGGAAAACTATATCTGGTCTATTGGCTGGGATAGTCTTGTCTGTATGTATTTCAATGTCCCAGTATAGTTTGTATCGATCGTTCTCGAGTACTGATATCGGAGTGTAATTGTAATGTGGATCTGTGTTTTCTATTAGTTTGTTTGTTGTGACTAGTGCTTGGTGTATCACTTTGGCCGCAGAGTTATGTCTGGCTGTGTATTCGGTGCCGGCAAGAGTTTTGCACCCGCTTGTTATGTGATCTATTGTTTCTCTTTGTTGGTGACATTTTCTGCAATTATCGTCTGTTATGGTAGGATCTTTAATTACGTATTTTTTGTAGTTTCGTGTTGCAATCACTTGATCTTGGATGGCAAGCATGAAACCCTCCGTTTCTGGGAACAGCTGGCCATTCTGTAACCAGGTGTATGACTGTTTTTCCTTAATGTGGTCTTGTGTGACACGGTATCTATGTTTGCCGTGGAGTGCTTTCTGTGACAAGGTGTTTATTTTTGCTTTTTGTGATTGGATGTGATTGTATGTGTCTGCTACGTGATCTGGACAAGAGAGGTTAAGTGGTGTATAGTTTTTGTCTGCTTTCCCTATTGTGTAAGTTTGTTTGTTTGCTTTGGAAGAAATGTCCGAGTGTTTTTATTTGCTTTGGGTGAAGAGACTGTATGTCTATAATTCCTCTGCCCCCTTGTTTTCTGTCTACGGTCAGCCTTTCCTTGCACGCACTGGGATGTGACATTCTGTGTTTCGTGAGTTCTGTTCGCATGAGTATATGTATATTTTCTACGTCAGTGTGCGACCATTTGATGATGCCAAAGGAATACGTGAGGTATTGCAAATGTGCTAATTGCTTTTGTGAGGTTTCTAGAGTCCAATTTCGTTTTCAGTAGCCTAATGAGGCAGTCTCTAAATTCTTGTCTAAGTTGCGTCTTGACTTGTGTGTGGTCTATTTGAACATCCTGATCGAAACCCAGGTACTTGTACGTTTCGTCCTTGCCCATGTTATCCAAGGTCTGGTCAGTTACTATTTCCTATTACTATTATTGCTATGAAATGGAATTGAAATACGCAAACAGCATTCTCAGCAGGTATTTTGCAAGCGTTTCATGCGTCAGCCGCACTACGTTTTCTAATTAGACCGCCTAGATGAATATCTTAGTGGCTGCTAAGGCATTTTCCGAGCGGAAAGGTGAAGTGAAACAACTGGCGGACGAAGCGGGGGTGGGGGGGTGGTAGGGGGGGGGGGGGGGTGGTAGACTGTGTGAAACGAGCCGTTTTACGGTTTAATCTCGCCAGTAATACAAGCAACTTTTATCATAAATCGTTGTGGACGCACGTGTGCCGCTCTAGGCACGTGCTACGGACTTCTAATTGCCTCTACAGGCTCACCACCGACATTTTCTAATGGATCCCGTTACGCCGCTACCACCACCTCTCTTTTTTTGTTGCTGCTGTTTTTTAACGGCGACTCAGGTTTCACGTTTTTATTCGGAGTACATAAAAATAGCTGGATCTTTTAATCATGCACAAATAACAGGATGTGTCAATATACAGGGTGTTTCATAAGTTGGGACTTTTTTCATACAGCGGATAGTACTTGCCAAAATGAGTGTTTTTCCCAGGAATATATACACGAAATATTTAGAGAAAACAAGATACTGACCATTAAAGAAATCCTCAATTCTAAGTCCGCCCCTAGGCAATGGCTCACCGCTCACACACATGAAAATAATTCCTTAGATGGAGCACAGATGCTTTAATTCAAAGTATACCATAACTTCCTATACGCGCAAAGTTATGCTAATCTTTAAGTGAGAATACGATATCTTTGACCATATAAGGGTTGGATTGAGAAAAAATCTGCAATGCAAAACTGGGAGATTAGAATACCAAAATCTTAAATCAAGCATATGGTAATCTTGACCGAAGTATTTCATAATCTTGACTGAAGCATTTCATAATCTTAGCTGGGAGCATTTCATAAACTTGACGCAAGTAGCTCAACTTCTAGTAGTATTAATTTGAGCATTCAAACTATTCTATGAGCATGTAGAATTCTGGAGAAATAGTTCTGCAAAATTTCTTAAATCACATTTAATATACTTAGCATTTATCTAGGAACACCTGAGTCAGGTCTTCGCATCCCAATTTTTTTAATAGCTCATCCATGGTTGGATAGATCCAGTGATAAGGAAGCTGATGGGAACTGGGACGCGACTCAAATGGCGGTGGACCAGCACTACCGGCAGATTCGATGACTGATGGTTGACGGTGGTATCACGTGGCAATGGCAATTTATTTAACAGTTTGACTAGATACTATTATGTGCTATTATGCAGGATCCAGGATGCAGGTATTACGCTACGGTGCTAAAGACGGCGGCGAATGCGACAATCCGAAAACCGATAATGGCGTCGCGAACGCGGACGGGCAACAGGCTGTTGAGTAGAGAGGGTGGAGAGGTTAGAGTTGACCCGTGACACGCTGCGCGCCTGCGCACTCCGACGTTGGTAGACGTCAAATAAGTGATTTACTTGATTCAAATATAGGGTGTGCTTGTAAAACAGCGTTCATTCTCAAACCAAGATTATAATATTGTAAATGAAGGTTCGCATTTACAAGCTGTCTATATTCTTGATAGAATTAAATTGGACACTGCTGGAAAAAATGATAATCTTGATATAAAATTATGAAATATTTGTTATTAAATTATTATAGCCTTGGTTGCAAAGAAATTTATATTTTCTTTCGGAGCATATTTCTTTAAAATACGTATATAAATCAAAAATATATATTCTTGATACAAATTTTCTATAATTTTCTCATCAAATATTCTTTCTTAGAGTGAGAACTGATATTCTTGTTGTGAGTATGTATTTACAAGAATATCACAATTCTTGACTTGAGGATTTCTTTTTATGTGTGCACCATGTCATAATATCACAACAAACAGGGCAGCGCTAGCGGTGCCGATGCCGGTGAGAAAACACTAAAACAGGCAGTTCGTCATACGTCGCGTTGCTGTGACATGGTGTACGAGAGTGCTTGACTTGCCACATTTGACGATTGGACAACAACAATGGCGCACGCTTATAACAATAATGAACTGGTGGACACGATTTTAATGTACGGTGCGTGTAGTCAAAATACTACTGCGGCTTCACGAGTGTATGCCGATCGTTTCCCTAACCGTACTCACCCTGCACCTCGTCGATTTGTCTCGCTCGTGCAAAGAGCTAGAGACACAGGGTGTCTGAATCCACATCGTGGTGGACACGCTGGAAGACCTAGACAACCTCGAATGGTCCAAATTAAAGAAGACATCGTAAGTCGTATTTTTACCTGTAAGACGCCTGCGACAGGACCGCACTTACAACTTCGGAGCAACCAAATTGTGAGTATTTGCTTGAATTTTTAGTTACTGTTTTGCTGCTGGCTCACCATGCATTAGCTTTGCCATTTCAAGAGGAAAGTCCCAACTTTTAGAACACCCTGTATCAGTCCCTTGTCAGTTTATTACAACAACCATGAAGGCATGGCGAACCAAGATAGACCGCAGTTTTATCGACGCCAGAAGTCACTGTAAATGCGTGATTGACAGCATTGAGGAGGAACACAACCGAAAAACTAAGTTCAAGCTCTTCTCATGTCGCTAAGGATGTTAGTCAGAACTATTACTATTCGTCAGTATCACACTCCTAAAGAAAAAGCATACATCCTAGGGAGACTGCCGCAGTCAATTCTACTGTAGACTTCCGAGGAAGTACTCCGACTACCACCATAAACGTGAACTCTAGAATCACAGAGGTCAAATTTCAACATTGAGATGTAAAAAGTATCCTCCAAAAACTAAACACGAAGAAAGCTACTGGTCCTGACCAAATTCCAGCCATTGTCCATAAACGCTGTGCCGCTGAGCTTGCGCCTATTCTTTGCAAGCTCTTCAAACAAACAACCCATTCCTAGAGAAAAGCAAAAAAAACCCACCAACTATAGACCTGTGGCTCTTCTCAGCATCATGTCTAAGGTTATGGAGACTGTCATTAGCACACAGCTCCTGATCCGGCCTTAACGCGCCACCTCCAGCCACTTTCTCACCGACCAGTGGTTGGTGACCTGTCACTCGTCTACTGATATTCAAACAACCACTGCTCCTCTGAGCTATCCTCCAAATGTCTGCCTCTCGGTTTGTTCCAGGAGTATGGTGGATGTTGGCCTATTCCAGGTCCTGTCTGTAAACGTACGCTTAGAGTTGCCCTAAGGCCAAATCCAGGAATCCAGAGGCGGATAATAAAGTTGCCAGAAGCTTGTAAATAATATGAACTGACTGGAATCATACACAGCTATTTATGACTTTATTAAGGAGAAAACATCGCATGTTTCATTCGCTGACAGGATGTGGAGTCCTGTGTATATAAAAAGATGATAAATGGCACATTCGCTGGGATCGACTTGATCCGGATATATACAATATAAATTATGACTGCAAGGCACGAAAAATGTTCGTAAAATAAGGAGTTCGTATGTTTATAGGAGCTGTAAAGCTACGGATCTATATACTCTAGCTAAAGTTTATACGTGAAGTTGGTTCTGAGTTGTATGACATGATGCATTTTTAATTCAGATAATGTGAGTATGCACGGTTGTTATTGCCAGTTTGGTGCGCAGGCTTCTTAAAGAGTAATAGGAGTAATTACTGCTTCAATGTCTGTGATCATTAGGCAGGAAACTGCTGTAGAAAATTCGAGTTTGATATCCATAAAAAGAAATTATCAAGTCAAGAATTGTGATATTCTTGTAAATACATCAAATACAACAAGAATATCGGTTCTCACTCTAAGAAAGAATATTTGATGAGAAAATTATAGAAAATTTGTATCAAGAATAATATATTTTTGATTTATATACTTATTTTAAAGAAATATGCTCCAAAAGAAAATATAATTTTCTTTGCAACCAAGGTTATAATAATTTAATAACAAATATTTCATAATTTTATATCAAGATTATCATTTTTTCCAGCGGTGTCCAGTTTACTTCTATCAAAAATATAGACAACTTGCAAATGCGAACGCTCATTTACAATCTTGGTTTGAAAATGAACGGTGTTTTACAAGTACACTCTATATTTGTATCAAGTAAATCATTTATTTGACGTCTACCAATGTCGGAGTGCGCAGGCGCGAGTGTCACGGGTCAACTCTAACCTCTCCACCCTCTCAACTTAACAGCCTGCTGCCCGACCGCGTCCGCGCCGCCATTATCGGTTTTCGGATTGTCGCATTCGCCGCCGTCTTTAGCACCGTAACGTAATACCTGTTTCCTGGATCCTGCATAATAGCACATAATAGTATCTAGTCAAACTGTTAAAAAATTGCCATTGCCACGTGATACCCGTGATACCACCGTCAACCATCAGTCATCGAATCTGCTGGTAGTGCTGGTCCACCGCCATTTGAGTCGCGTCCTAGTTCCCATCAGCTTCCTTATCACTGGATCTATCCAACCATGAATGAGCTATTAAAAAGATTGGGATGCGAAGACCTAACTCAGGTGTTTCTAGATAAGTACTAAGTATACTAAATGTGATTTAAGAAATTTTGGAGAACTATTTCCCCAGAAACATTTCTACATGCTCATAGAAGAGTTTGAATGCTCAAATTAATACTATTAGATTCCTGATCCAAGAATATCACAATTTTAGAATAAAGTTGAGCTACTTGAGTCAAGTTCCCCCCCAGTTAAGATTATGAAATGCTTCAGTCAAGATTATGAAATACTACAAGATTACCATATGCTTGATTTAAGATTTTGGTATTCTTACTATCAAGAAATTCCCAGTTTTGCAATGAAGATATTTTCTCAATCTAACCCTTATATGGTCAAACATATCGTATTCTCACTTTAAGATTAGCATAACTTTGCGCGTATAGGAAGTTATGGGTTATGATATACTTGAACTAAAGCATCTGTGCTCCATCTAAGAAATTATTTTTATGTGTGTGCGAGGGTCACTCGAAATGTCCTTAGGCACCCCAAGCGATAGCGATGATTTATTTTATGGTCAGCCTCCCTGTGGAGGTACTTTGTGAGGTTAGGCGTGTCGATTGGATAGTGTCCAGAAGTTTCAGAGAGTGCTTCGGAGCGCATCCCCACGCAATACTCCAGCGGTGGTCGGATCTGTGCCTGGTAGAGCAGCAGTAGTTGTTCTGGTGAATACAGCTTCCTACAGCGAAACAAAACTCCATGCTTCTGAAATGCCGTTTTAGCAATACTGACGATGTGGTCGTGCCAGGACATGTTATAAGGACTGTGACTTTTTACCAGGAAGCAACACTCCTATTCTGTTATCGGAGAATGCTGAGGATCTCCTGGACTCATTGGGTCTCAAAGGTGGAACTACTAATAAAAAGGAAGAAATAATTAACACCCTCAAAAGAAGAAAAACTAGAGTACCTGTTATAAGGGGATCCAAATATGTACTATCACAAAGCATTATGGAAGGGACGATTAAGGGCAAGAGAAGCCAATGAAGACGAAGTACCTTTTTTTGGTTGAAAAACTTGAGGGAGTGGTTTGAAAAGATGCCAAATCAATTGTTTAGAACAGTCAGGATTGTCTTGTTAATGTCTAACCTCCGCTAGGAGATGGAGCTGTCAGAGATACTGCTGTATTCACCACATAGTTCGATATTGTTGTCAGTTTTTCGTTTGACTATGAAAATATTATTTATTTATTCTTTATAGCTATAAGATTAAAACAATTGGTATAAGCATAGTCGTATAACCTAAATAGTTATTAAATTAATATCTACATGTTATAGAAAGGCAGATCCGAATTATAGATCACAGATGAATGGAAAATACAGAACACGATGACGTCTAAGAATCTCTGGACCTTTAGTGGGTCTATGACTACCAAGATTGGCTTCACTAAGTCTTAGTGCGTTAGTCCTTCGTTGGGGTCCAGTGCCAAGTCGTCTAGTGTAACATCCAGTTCCCAAAAGACGTGTGCACAGTGCTATTTGATACAGGATGATAACGTTGGACAACATATCGCTCACTTCTTCCATCTTGAATCAACGCAACCATAGCAGCCGCGGTTTGGGTACTGACAGCAGGCATTTTTAGCTGAAATAAACGCAGCAAAACTTGTAAACGACTTTCTAAGTACAGCAAAACTGATAAACGTCTGTCAAATTTCTTGAAAACAAAAAACCCATGGCAAACCATACAGTTTTGAGTGATACAATTATACAATTTTCATTTTAACACATTGCTGGACACTCTGCTGGCCGGGAGGCTTCGTAATATGGCACCTCAAAACATTCCCATTTTTTTGAGTTTGTAACACGATTTGCGTTATCAAAATATTTTAGGGGTATTCATTTTCGACTCTTTTTTTCATTTTTGAGGTTTTTGGTGACAATAAAAAGGACGGCTATATCCGTAGTGTCATATCACAGCAGACTTTATGTTCTAGAATGGCAACCACGGCTATAGCCGTCTGATCAGTGTAATCGTAAAACACATCGTGTGGGAAGAAAAGGACAATTTTCGAGACAAAAGCTAAAACAAAAACAACATTTTATTGTATCAAATTTATAAACAAAAACACATCTCTCAGAATATAGACGGTATAAAAACAAAAAATCAAATTTATTAGCAAACAGAGGTATCCCCGAACAAAACAGAGTTTAGGCATAAATTTATGTTTGACGCCATTCTTCAAAGCAGTCTGGACACAAAGCAGGTCTATTTTCACAACCCTTGCATCTATAGCTATAGTTTCTTTGCGTTTTCCAGACTTGAAACATTGTTTGCATCTAAGAAAATATGATTTTATTTTATGATCCTCTGATAGGGGCACCTTCTCTGGAAAATGTCTCACACGTGCTTCGACTTTTGTATTGATATGAAACAATATATTCTATATGTATAATAGGTGGACGACGAAATTCTGTTTAGGATGAAAATATCTGGTTATCTACCTCCCATCGGTTCTGAAAACATGAAAATCAAATGAAAAAATCAAACAAAAACACACTTGCAATATGACAGCTATACACGTGGTCAATGCATCACATTGGAGGTTATGGACGGTTATAGCCGTCGTGCTGTTTTACCCATGCACCTTAAAACATGAAGAGTTGGGATAACGTATAGTGGGTTAGAATTTGGCAATTTCAGAAATGACGAGCTTCACGTTACGGCACTAACATTGCTTAACAAGACAAGTATACCGACATTCTGACGGTCGTCGCCGTTCTGCCGTAACAAGCAGATACATTTTTGACTGATATAGCCGTCGTGGCGTATCACGATCACTCCCCGCAGACGGCTATAGCCGTTGTGTCCAACAACGTGATAATACATTTTTTATTAAATCCAATTCTGTTTTTTTATTGTTGTTAGAAATTGATTAAAATTTGAAGTTTTGCTTGTGGGTAAGTAGTTAGGACGATGAAATATTAAAAAATTATATTTTAAAAAATTAATCATGAAATCTCCTTTTTTGCGTGCCGGTAAGTGCATAAATAATCAGTTTAAGTTAGAGAAAAATTAACGAGGTATATCTTGAAATCATTTAAGACCAATCCATTCTACAGGGTTATTCACGTTATTCGACACAGAGCATTATGGCTAAAGTATTTGATAAAAAAGAAAATAATAATTTCGGATGGATAGAGACCCTTAAAGGCTACATTTTAAAAATATCTTCATGTTATAGAGGGTGTCCCAAAAATACGAAATGTATCAAAGTTATGTTTTTTTAAATGAAACACCCCATATATTATTGCACATTCGGATTCCTTGGTGAATTCTAGTGTGACTTTATGTATCACACATGGGACTTAAAGCAAACCGTTTAGGTGTAAGTCACCATTTTCGGTATAAGTAAATATTAGAAAAAAATTGAATATCGCAGAGATTATGGAATTTGGAAGATTGTGTCTTTGCCGTATTACTAAGCATAAAATACGTCAGCTTTGATGAGACTGTCAAATTTAAATTACGTTTATGCTTGGAGAAATCGGTCGATTGATTAAGGACACTTCGATCAGCAATAACTTGATTTTTTCAAATGGGAATGCCTATTTTTTATACGGTTAAACGTAGAATTTTATAACCTTTCTAATAATATAAGGTTGTGAATATCAATCCCTGATAGTCTTTATTTAATTTCAAATTTTCAACCAAATCGGTGTTTTTCGATTTTCCTACCTATAAGCAAAGTAGCAGGCCATGAAATATAACAAAAACATGTTAGTTCAGATGGAAGAAAACAAGAAAAAAGATACAGACCAAATAGAATAAACAGACAAGATGATACAATTTCCTTACAAGAAATCAGCTCTCCCAGAAACAACTGCGATAACATCTCTAAGGTCAAAGAGAAGCTGGAGTATGGCAGTAACAGATATTTTTTACAGTCCACTGGCTACTGCAATTTACTAGAGGTTAAAAATTTCCATGACAATTAAAAACCCTGATATGAAACAAAAACAACCAGCGACTGTTGCTCTAGCACGTAATTATCAATCATATGTAAGGGTGTAAAAAAGTAGTAATTTCCGTCGAAGTCGATACCTGTGACTGGAGCCCTTGTATTTTTCAATATCTATTAGCAATATTGCAAAAAAGGAATGGTGACAAGTCAGATTTAAATTTTCTGCCATTTAAGTTATGTTTTATAATTTGTACAAATTTTAATTCATTCTTCATTTTCGCGATCTTGCTAATAGGTACTGAAGAATTTTTAGAACTCCAATTACTTTTGACTTGAGTTTTGACAGAATTGCATACTTTTTTATATCATTAAATGTGAAATTTTATTATGAAAATAATAAACTGCCTACAACATTGTCTAGTAGTTATCGTTTCATTTCAAAATTTTTAATGATTTTGGAACTTTCCAATCTCTAGTACATTGTAGGAGCTAGTAGGCCGTGATAAAATCCATTTCCGCCATACTTCAGCTTCTCTTTGATCAAAGATATGTTACCGCCATTGTTTCTGGTTAGACTTTGTTCTGAGTAATTTTTATACTCTTGTCCCTTCAGTCTAGTTCGTGTGTATTTTTCAGCTAAGTTGTTTTCTTCTACCTGAACAGGTTTTTGTTTATATTTTATGGTCTGCTAGGTTGCTTATAGGTTGGAAAATCGAAAAACACCGATTTGGTTGAAAATTTGAAGTTAAATAAAAACTATCAGAGATTGATATTCACAAGCTTATATTATTAGAAAGGCTATCAAATTCTACGTTTAACCGAATAAAAAAAATTTGGCATTCCCATTTGAAAAAATCAAGTTATCGCTGATCGAAGTTTCCTTAATTAATCGACCGATTTCTCCAAGCATAAACGTAATTTAAATTTGGCAGTCTCATCAAAGCTGACGAATTTTATGCTTAGTAATACGGTAAAGTCACAGCCTTCCAAATTTCATAATCTCTGCGATATTCAATTTTGTCCTGATATCTACTTATACCAAAAATGCTGATTTACACCTAAACGGTTCGCTTTAAGTCCCATGTATGATACATAAAGTTACAGTAGAGTTGACCAAGAAATCTGAGTATGCAATAATATATGGGGTGTTCCATTTAAAAAAACAGAACTTTGATATATTTCGTGTTTTTGGGACACCCTGTATAACATGAAAATATTTTTAAAATATAGCCTTTATGGGTCTCTATCCATCCGAAATTATCTTCTTCTTTTTTATCAAATACTTTAGCCATAATGCTCCGTGTCGAATAACGTGAATAACCCTGAATACATGCCTTTTTAAAAGTGTATGGCCACCCTAAATGCCTTTGTTATTTCTCCGCTCTAAAAATGCTGAAAACCCGCAACAGTACTGGAATTAGATCCAAAGTGTTTAATTTCACCCTCGCCGAATAATGAGGGTGGGGGGCGGGCAGAGTGGTAGAGGGGGAGGGGGGGTGGTATCGAGAGGGCATTTCGAAGGCTTCCTTGAAACACAATCCGGGCCGCCGCATTTAATGCAATTAATGAAAAATGACAGTCGGAATGGCGCGTCATAGAAAAGCCAAGCGCCAGACAGCAGACAGCCACGGTAATCGAAAAACCTCTGCAAAATTGATTCAATAAGCAATTACGTAGAGTGCCGTGAATGCTGCCTACTGTTTGAGAAGTACACGATACCAGCTTCATTTCCGCTGCATGATGTTTAACCTGGAAATAATACAGGGGAAAATAAAGTGTCTTTTCTCCACTCTCAATTTTTGTAGAATGATAAAGGCAATAAGGCTCTGGTTGATTTATCTATACCGACTTCAGTAAGGCGTTTGACAAGGTGAAGCATAGATTTATTTGTACGTCGATTTATCGAAGCCGACTTGTGATAGACACGGATAATGCTATGTTATAACCACAGCATATCCAATTATACAGTAGCGCAACTCCCTAGAAGTCATGCAGACAATTTGTCTCCGAAAAACTGGCCTCTCATAACCCCACGTCAGCTCCTTAGCACGAGCCGCGAGTAATGTTGTTTACGTTTTGAACACAGGGTCGGCTTAGCAATAATCGAGTGAAGAAGCGTAATTATTGTGTTGCAATAAGTTTAATGGACGGGATATGTCTCGTAAATAGAGTAAATTTTGAGAGCAGTGTGGTAATGTGATATTCTTCATCGAGGTTAGGCAGTTGTCTTTGGAATTCTGAATTACAATTTGTAAGTTATATCCATGCATTCGCATTTATTGTACGTGAAAATGTTTTGTACTGATTCTTCTAATTCATCATGGATTCTTTGCATATAAATGGGGTGAAACATTTTTTTTAGAAGCAAAACATGAAATGGTCGGTGTATGAAATAAAATTTTTGACTCCGAGAAAATAGGTGGCTTTATCGTTTGTAAGTAAATTACAAAAATGCGAGATTTATTTAACCTTATTTTATCTTGCTTAATCTTAAACATTTAAATAAATATAAAAACTTCCTATATGATTCAAATATGTATATGTAACGACGTAGCGTCCAAAATAACATTTATGTCTAGTTATCCCACAACCTTTAAATTTATCTTCATCAATCATCATAGAAAAACGTTTAAGGCACGAAAACGTGGTAAATAGCAAAACCGATGAAAACTTGTTAGGTGTACATAAAAAACAATGATCAATATGTCTATAAAATATACTAAACTGGTCGTTATTCATAAAAAATTGCAAAACTGTTTTTTATCTAGTTTACCAAGGCTTACCTTCTGTATTTGTATATTACATATGAATATGCACTGCATACTGACCTAGATGATGCAGATCTTCGGAGGTTGAAGTCTAGAAATCCCCCATTACCATTTGCAGAACGGCTCTTGCGGGATGGCTTCCAAGTTGATGAGCACTGGAGGAGGGATTGGGAAGTCCAGAAGCCGGTACAGGCTCCACCAACTATGGACCCCACTTTAACCCTGCCAGGAATGGAATTGCCTCGCCATACATGGAAAACCCTTAATCGAGTCAGAACGTCGCATGGCATCTGTCGTGACTCGTTCTTTAAATGGGGGATATCTGAATCACCGTCCTGTGACTGTGGAGAGCCCCGGCAGACTGTTCAGCATATTGTCACCGAATGCCCGATTACCGCATATGCTGGACAACAGTCGGATTTCTTCGAAGCCTCGAAGTCTGTAGTTGACTGGATAAATGGTCTTAATTTTAAAATCTAAAAACTATTTATTTTTGTTTGGTTTAAATTTAATATTTGTATTTTATTATATTGGTTAATACTTATTACCAATTAATCCATGTAGCCATACGCTAAATAAATAAAATAACATATGAATAGGCATATTGAACAAAAAAATCCATGTATATATAAAGGAAAATGATATATTTTTGAAACTAGCATGTTGATTCTTTTTATTGTAGACTTTCTATTTGAGCATCCATGAAAATGGACTTCGCTTCCTGCTTAAAATTTCATAATGTTGGAATGCATAATCACATTCATATGCCGTGAAAGACCTTTTGAACGTTGTGGTGCTATGAGGAAACAATGAGAAATTATTTTTCTCACTTTAGGCTCATAATTAAAGAACGACTTTCCGTAACGTCTAACTCTTCTAAAAACTGAAAAAAAAACACACAGCTACCCTAATACCCGACAGACTTTGTTAGAGACAAATGGAGCTATGCTATCACACATTAATATTATTAGGTAATAAAGGAGCATATTAAACATTGGAGGAATCGCATACCTGGCAGCATCTTGAGGAAGCTTAAAAAACTATAGTCACAGTTTTTGGAATTGTTAGTACAGCCTACAGCGGCGCAACATTTGACTTCACGCGTCCCGATATCCATATCAGCGTATCACTAAATTCCTTAATCTGATTCTGCCAAAGACACTACCTTCACTCTCATAGACTGAGCACGTCTCAGGCGATCGCCGTGCTAAACATCCTGCAAACGATGCGCGGGATGTTATGCGCGAACCACCAAAATTCTAGAGAGTTGCGCTACTGTACAATTGGATATACTGTGTTATAACTTTGATGGCGGTAGTTTTGCTTATGCCACATCAGAAATTGTGCTAGATCATTTCGACAGAGTATTCATACGGAAACCACCCGTGCGCGCTGATGGAAATTTGACAAATTAAGTCGAGAAAAAACGTAGCCGTGTCGGTGCGACGTTTGTACACAAAGCACGCGTGAAGGTAGCTTTTCCCCACGCGCCTTCACAAAAAACACGTCGTCCCCTCTCATCCGCACATCCGCGCCAGTTAATTAACGTCAACTCCCTTGACTATGCCCCGAGTTAATTAATATTCATTTCTGGATGAGCTGAGCGGAGCGCTCTGTACGCAGAAAACCCAACACACGACACATACTACGGCATCGGGTGTATTTTTAAAAGACTCCCAATTAAAAGGTAAAACAGGGTATCAATGTCACCCCAGCTCGGATCACTTACAGATAAGGGTGTTCTGTATCATCTACTGTCAAAAAAATGAAGTCTAGTGACTGACTCAGTACTTCCCATGTACATATTAAAGGGGTGATACACGTACGAACTTTAAGTACGCGGTTTTTAAGTTCGCGAACTTACTCGGCTCGACGTGGTGACACACGTGAAGCTGAAATCAGTCATTTTGATAATTTTTCTAAATATAAAAAACTTCTAATAAACGCCAAACACAACAAGCGTTGCGCATCGATGGCCTGCTGAAACTAAGTGGTGGCTCGCGGCTCGCAGTACGAGCCAAGACAAGCTACGAGCAAGATTTCAAACCAGTTGGATTGCCGGCGGTTTGCGCGACGGTTTTAAAGTACGCGTACTTACGGTGACACACAGGCGAAAAAGGTCGTCGAGCCATAAGAACGCGTACTTGCTCGTACGTGTATCACCCCTTTTACGGTAATCTATAGTCTGAGGCCTTCTTGTAATCAAATTAATACCACACAATCACAAACTTTGCAGATGACATAATTTGTTAATCACAGACCCAACATTTTATCATTTAATAGCCAATTCCGAGCTCCGAGTCCTATTTAATCTACAGTGTTATTCACGTTATGTATTTGATAAAAAAAAAATAAAAATTTCGGATGGATAGAGACCCATAAAGGCTACATTTTAAAAATATCTTCATGTTGTACATGGTGTCCCCAAAAACACGAAAAGTATCAAAGTTATTTTTTTAAATGGAACACCCCGTATATTATTGCATATTCAAATTCCTTGGTGAATTCTAGTGTGACTTTATGTATGGGACTTAAAGCCAACTGTTTAGGTGTAAATCACCATTTTCGGTATAAGTAGATATCAGGAAAAAATTGAATATCGCAAAGATTATAAAATTTGGAAAGCTGTGACTTTGCCGTATTACTAAGCATAAAATGCGCCAACCTTGATGAGACTGTGAAATTTAAATTACGTTTATGCTTGGAGAAATCGGTCGATTAATTAAGGAAACTTCGATCAGCGATAACTTGATTTTTTCAAATAGGAATGCCTAATTTTTTTTTATACGTTTAAACGTAGAATTTGACAACCTTTCTAATGATATAAGATTGTGAATATCAGTCTCTCAGTTTTTATTTAATTTCAAAATTTCAACTAAATCGGTGTTTTTCTATTTTCACAACCTATAACCAACCTAGCAGACCGTAAAATATAAACAAAAACCTGTTCAGGTAGAAGAAAACAACTAACATATAGCAAAAAAATACACACAAACTAGACTAAAGGGACAAGATTATAAAAATTACAACAAACAAAATCTAACCAGAAACAACTGCGATAACATCTCTAAGGTCAAAGAGAAGCTGGAGTATGGCAGAAATGGATTTTTTCACGGCCTACTAGCTACTGCAATGTACTAGAGATTGACAATTCCAAGACCATCAAACATTTTGGAATGAAACGAAAACTACTAGACAATGAGGCAGGCAGCTTATTATTTTTATAACAAAATTTCACATTTAATGTTATAAAAAAGTATGCAATTCTGTCAAAACTCAAGGCAAAAGTACCTCTGACTGGAGTTCTGAAAATTGTTCACTACGTATTAGCAAGATCGCAGAAAATGAAGAATGAATTAAAATTTGTTCAAATTATGAAACTTAAATGGCAGAAAATTTGAATCTAATTTTTCAGTATTCCTTTTTTGCAATATTGCTAATAGATATTGAGAAATAGAAGGGCTCCAGTCAGAGGTATCGACTTCGACGCAAATTACTACTTTTTTACACCATTACATATGATTGATAATTGCGTGCTGGAGTAACAGTTGCTGGTTGTGTTTGTTTCATATCAGGGTTTTTAACTGTCTTGGAAATTTTTAACCTCTAGTAAATTGCGGTAGCCAGTATACTGTACAAAAAAAACTATTATTATTAAAAATATCTATTACTGCCATACTCCAGCTTCTCTTTGACCTTAGAGATGTCATCGCAGTTGTTTCTGGAAGAGTTGAGTTGTTGTAAGGAACTTTTATCATCTTGTCTCTTTATTCTATTTCGTCTGTACCTTTCTTCTAAGTTACTTGTTTTCTTCCATCTGAATTAACATGTTTTTGTTATATTTCATGGTCTGCTACGTTGCTTATAGGTAGGAAAATTGAAAAACGCCGATTTGTTTAAAAATTTGAAATTAAATTAAAACTACCAGGGATTGATATATACAACCTTACACCATTAGAAAAGTTATCAAATTCTACGTTTAGCCGTATAAAAAAAATAAGGCATTCCTATTTGAAAAAATCAGGTTATCGCTGATCGAAGTTTCCTTAATTAATCGACCGATTTCTCCAAGCATAAACGTAATTTAAATTTCACAGTCTCATCAAGGCTGGCGCATTTTATGCTTAATAATACGGCAAAGTCACAGTCTTCCAAATTTTATAATCTCTGCGATATTCAATTTTTTCCTGATATCTATTTATACAGAAAATGGTAACTTGCACCTAAACGGTTGGCTTTAAGTCCCATGTATGATACATAAGGTCACACTAGAATTTACCAAGGACTCTGAATAGGCAATAATATACGGGGGTGTTCCAATAATAAAAACATAACTTTGGTACATTTCGTGTTTTTGGGATACGCTGTATAACATGAAAATATTTTTAAAAAGTAGCCTTTATGGGTCTTTATCCATCTGAAATTTTTATTTTCTTTTTCATCAAATACTTTAGCCACAATGCTCCGTGTCGAATAACGCGAATAACCCTGTATAGTCTATGGCTGTTCCTTCAGGTAAGGGACCACGTTTTACTGTGAACAAATTTTGAAATGTCATCGAAATGTCTGCCCGAAATTAACCTGATACCAACAAAAGGCAGGTATGACGTGGCATGACGTTTATCAGCTTACAACTAAAATGTCCATACGCATCGAACATATAATAAACACGGCTAGAATATTCCACAAACAACGAGTGCATTTGCCTGGCGTCCCACATAGCTGTGCACGGAGCGTTGTACGAGAATCCGACTCTTTGTTTTTAAACCAAATAATCTGGACGTCAGTTTCAATCCGCTTCAATTAAATCCATTAATTGTCCGCCGTTGGAAATTGTTTATAATTAGCTCTCCATTTATCAAACGGGCCGGTAAAAAAACGTCGGTACGTATCGCCTAGTCACTTAGCAGCGAGCACAGCAGACACAGCAGACAGCCAATTGTTTCCAGGGAAAGCGTTTATCCAATTTTCTATAATTTAAAGGAGCGCCCGCGTCCGGGTGATCGTACACTACCATAAAGTCGCACGCTTTCCATTTGCAAGGAATGGTGTGTGTGTATGTAAGGTAAACAACTAAATATCCGGCCGATATTATTTTCTAAACGGTCTAATAAGCTTCACAATAATTTAGGCGCATTGAAATAAGGTCCGAAGTTGCATAATGTTTACTTAATGCCTGCCTGAAAATACGTCCATTCCTCCAGACTAATCGACCATGCAACAATAAAAGCGCTGATTGATGATGAGCCACCAACCAACATATTGCCTATAGCAACCAGCAGCTCAATCAGATTGCATGAAACAAGGGCATGTGGATGCGTGCGTGTGTGCGTGAGTCTAGATAGCCGCCAAGAAATGAAAACAGGACAACAATGGTTTAATAAGGATTTTAGTATATATGAATTTGTATTCTATCTATTTTTTTAATTAAAAAACAAGAACTTAGCTTCGGAGGGAAGTCCAGGGAGTAGTTCTCGTGGTGCCCTTCCGAAGAGAAGGTGGTGCTCCAAAGAAGGTGTTACATGCTGCCGGTGGCACCCCAAAAAAGTGTGATGCCCCGGAGAAGTGGTAGTGTTCACATGGTGGCACCCCAAAGAAGGCTGGCTTCCTTCAAAAGGAGTTCTGGTGGTGTCACCCCAAAGAAGTGTTCATGGAACCCCAAAGAAGTGCAGAGCCCCTACAAAGAAGTCTTCGTGGCACCCCAAAGAAGTGTGGTGTCATGGTGGCACCCCGAAAAAGGGTGGTTTTCCTATGAATGAGTTATGGCTGGTATTAGCACCTTGTAGAGACCTTCACAGGACTTCACGATCTGTTTCTGAAGTATGGACCCTCATGCGTTCTTATATTTTGAAAAATTGCGTTCATATGCTTCAGAAACAAATCTATGAAGTAGCATGGGCACATTTGAAAAGCCAAAAAGCAGATATCTTTCAAATGTTCACATGGTACAGATTAAAAAAACTACATATATTTACAAGAATGAACAGATAGAACAATAGTAAAAAAATAATAAATTCTTTGTATTTTCAGTTCTACCGGATCTTTCCAGATACATAGTGATAAAAAAAATATATAGAATATGTTCGAAAACTGCAACTTTTTCCTCACCCCTCGTAAAACGAAATTACACAAATGTCCAACAGATCTTTTAATTGCGTTCTTAATTAGCAAATCTGACTGCTAGGTATTTTTACGTTAGGAATGTTATACAAAAAATGTGAAACATACAATACACACAAGATGAGGCATTTTAACACAAAAATATATGGCTAGAAATAAAGAATGATGTTCAGCGACTCTTTTGTTAGATAATTGATAAATATACAGTGCATGATTGCTTTGATATTTAAAGATTAAAATGTTCGCCATCACATGTTCGTGGAAAAAAAACGTATAAATTGGAAAAATCACATTCCTACACATAGCTGTAAAATAAAAAGCAGAAGCAATAAAATATGCGAAACCACAGCAATCAAATCGTTATGATTTTGCATCGGGAATATGAATCCCTTACCTCGGTTACCACATAACTGCACAGACACAAAAATTGTCTTAGAGAGACATAACTATTTGAGATGTTGACTGATCGAGTTCAGAAGTGAAAAAGGGAAGAGGTACGTGTTTCGATGTAAAAGGTAAGATTGTCAGAGAGAGAGAACACTCCCCCACTCATTAGATTTTCCCAAAATTTGTGCACAGTTGCGCAGATTGTATAATATAATAATATTTCCAGCTAAAAGAAATAGAGATGGGAATAGGTAGAGGTGAGAAGTAGAACAGTTATAAAAATGTGACTAGTATAATGAGGAAGTAGTTGCTAAAAATGGAAGTTGTAAACTATTTGTATATGGTAGCCAAGTAACTAATATAAAAATAATTTTGAAAACGGGTGAACCGTTACAACCACATATATCATTTCATATAGTACCCATGATCTCAGATCAGAGCGAATAACATAACAAACAAAAATATAGTACCCAGTTATACTTGCTACAATAAAGTGGTCTTGTGAATTGTTTGCGATTGTGCAACAGCTTGGTTGAGTTTATCTCACAGAGTACCCAGTTCTATCGATTATCTCTTTATTTATTGATATATTGATTTATTTCATTAATTCGTTTGAGAACTTGTTATTAGATAATTGACTAAAACTTTCATACACACATTTATACCATTAATGGTTTGTTAATTCAACCCTTGAATGTCTGCGATATGAAAACAGGTAGCAATCTCTAAGTACGTCGCGAGTTGACCCTTCGTGCAGAACCAGTACAAAGGAGTGGATACTTTGCGAGTTGACCCCTAGTATCTTAATGAGTTGGCCTCACAGTTGCCATGATAATTCTCCGCCCTAGTGATTTGAGCTCTTGGAGAGGTATTTCGCGAGTTCGCTCTTAATACCAAACACCCATGAGCTGCTCGGGTTTTGTTATATGCCTTTTGTATTATTATACAGTATATTATTTCATCTACCCTTTTGGAGAGGTATTTCGCGAGTTGACCCTTAATACCTATGACGCGAAAGATGTTTGGTTCATGTTCTGTGTGATTTGTATGACTGCAGAGGTTCTATGTTATTGTGTGTATTATCGGTATATTATTTTATCTACCTATTATATTATTATTATATAGCGTCATGTTCTTTAATTAAATCTGTGGTAACCTACTTTTCAAATTTGTTCTTCTTCACTGAATTGGATACCCAGGTATTTTTCTATTTAATTCCCAGATGTGTCATCTCGAGCGCTTTTCCTGGTACAGACCCAACCGTTCATTGGGGTTAAATTAGGTAGTTCTAGTAAGTTATTCGTTGAACATTTCATTGTTATCTTAGTTTATTTTTGTCAGTTGTTTATAGATTTTTTTTTTATGGTCGGCCTCCCGCAAAGGCTGAAAGCCTATGGCGCTTTAGAAGCGCTGCGAGAGGATAAGTATCGGTTCACGTTAGATTTGAAACGCTGCAGGTTGTAGCCGTCGGGAAACAAATTTCCCGGCAGTTGATTCCACAGCGTCGAAGTTCTCCAAAAGAAGGAATGCTGGAGGAGACTGGTTCGGGGAGTAAGGACCTCGACCTGGTAAGGATGAGCTCGAAGAGCTTCTCTAGTGGTCCTGGTTCGGACGGCCTGTGGTGTTATTATCTGAGAGAGCTCACTCGAACATCTTCCGTGATAGAATCTGTAAAACAGGGATAGGTCAGCCACCCTCCTTCGATGTTCCAGGCTGTGGAGGTCCTTTGTGAGGTTAGGCGTATCGATTAGTCTAATCGCTCTTTTCTGGATAGTGTCCAGAAGCTTTAGAGAGTGCTTCGAAGCGCATCCCCACACATGGGAGCAATACTCCAGCGATGGTCGGATCTGTGCCTTGTAGAGCAGCAGCAGTTGCTCTGGTGTATACAACTTCCTACAGCGGAACAAAACTCCAAGCTTCTGGGATGCCGTTTTAGCAATACTGACGACGTGGTCGTGCCAGGACATGTTATTGTTGATGTTGATTCCCAAAAGCTTGACGGAAAGTGATTCGACTATGGGGTGACCTTCCATTTCCACGGTTGGTAAGCCATTGTGAGACTTCTTTGTAAGTGTTGTTGCCTGAGTTTTTTGTACGTTGAACTGTACTTTATTTGCTAATCCCCACTCGACAATTGTTTTGATATCTGCGTTGATCTGTGCGGCATGCTGCTGTCGCCGACGTATCGTCTCCTGAGATGATAGTGGCTTGCCTGGTTCCATGCACGACACTAATGTACTGTCATCTGCGAAGCTGTAGATTGGATTGGATGTTATTTCCAGCAGCTCGTTGATGTACAGCAGAAATAGTGTAGGGGATAGGACAGATCCCTGAGGAACACCGGCGTTTATTGAAAATACGTCTGATGAACAGCCCTCGACTACAACGAACAGAGATCGGTCTTTCAAAAAGCTATTCAGCCACTGGCGCAGACCAGGTGGTAGTCCATAAGCAGCAAGCTTGACCAGAAGTCCGTCATGCCATACTCTGTCGAAAGCTTTGGATATATCAAGTGCGACAACACGGGATTCGCCATGGTTGTCTATTGCTCTGTTCCACAAGTGAGTGACGTAGGCAAGGAGGTCACCTGTAGACCTGTGCTTACGGAAGCCATACTGGCGATCATTTATGATGTTATTGTTGTCCAGGTATTTCAGGAGCTGTGTGTTAATGACAGTCTCCATAACCTTAGACATGATGCTGAGAAGAGCCACAGGTCTATAATTGGTGGGATCAGTTTTTTTGCCTTTCTTAGGGATGGGTTGCACGCAGCCAATCTTCCACGAAGCGGGAAACACGCCTCGTTGATACGAAAATTTGAAGAGCTTGCAAAGAATAGGTGCAAGCTCAGCGGCACAGCGTTTAAGGACAATGGCTGGAATTTGGTCAGGGCCAGTAGCTTTATTGGTGTTCAGTTGTTTATAGATTGGATTACCACCTTATTAAATGTTTTAAAACACCCCCGGAATGATCGTCATTTTTTTATCCCCTACAGGTACCACCGACGATAAATTCAATAATATTTGATAATATTAATATAAGTGAGTCTAAAGTATGGAACGGCTCAATTATCTCGGAAATGGTTTGCATGATTTTCATGAATTTCACCCTGCATGTAATATTTGGTCAATACCTGCAATATATTAGGACATTAGACGTAAGAGTAGATTAATCCCTCCTATAGACGTTTATTATATAAAAAACAAAAGAGTGCAGCCCGGGCTCCGACACACCGAGCTGCTGTTCCATTACCCAGTGACTACTCCTCACACCGTGAGGGAGCAGTCACTGGGTCCGCGAATCATGCGTCTTAAGCAGACGAAGGGACCCAAGGATGACCGCCTTCTGTATTCTGGCGGCTAAGATGTGCGCCGCCGCACGGCTCACCGGTATTTTGCGCAGTGCAGAGAGCAGCGTATTCCTCATTCGACCTATGGATCCAATGACCATAACCAGCAGACTTACAGTGTAGTCTAGCCAGAGCCTGCGAAGTTGTCCGAGCAACTCCTAATATTTAGTCCGCTTTTCCTCCTCCTTTGAGACGATGTTCACCTTGGCAGGTGCCGAAAACTATAACGAACATCGTTTTCTGTTGGTGGTCGAGAAGGACTATGTCGGGCTTGTTTGCCTGTATAATCTCGAGCGTGGGGAACGAGTAGTTCCGGTAAATCCGGCATCTCTCGTTCTCCACAACAGACTCTATATCCCCTGGAGCGTATGGCAGCACCGGTATCTCATCGATGTTATTATTATTATCTCCTATTTTCCTATATTTTCTCGCATAGTTACAGTAATAACAAGTATTGATGGGCTATATGCCAAGTCAACACCTTACTTATTTTTATTCGAACTTTAGGAAGGACCGTACAATGCTACAGGTATTGAGGATTACAGACTTTTGGAATATATTGTGTAACCTTTCGTCCAGGCCTTACTGTTGCAGGTGTAGTGTAAATGTATTTGGTGTAAGGCCAGAGACCGAAATCATGAGGGGGACAACAATAACCTTATTTTGTTTCCAGAGTCGTTTTATTTCTATGGTAAGATGTGTGTATTTAGATATTTTCCCAGCGTAGGTGTTTTGGGAATCGCAATATTATTATTATTATTAGTATTCATATAAACATAATTCCCAACAAAACAATTGAGACACGGGAAGACAAATAAGCTTTTAAACCCTTTCTCTAAACTTTTATTGAAAAACGAAAACCGAATGGAAAGTGTCGTTGAAAGTAGAGGGCACGGCTATAGTACAAAGTAAAATTGAGCCAAGGCCAGCTAAGCGCTCAAAACTTGGCGACTCGACGTGTGGGCGTGGAATCGACAGCTGTGATCTAACGGCTAGACGGCGGCCACTGTCGTCCACAATTGGAGGGGAAAGGGGGGGGGGGATAAGGCACAAAAAATTGGCACGGCACAACGCACGGGATGATTCATGCCAGCCGGCTGCGGACTTGCATGTTTACATGCGAATATTAATCAGGCTCTAATTGGAAGAAATTTCGCTTAAAAAAACATGCCCGACTATTAAACGTAACGAAACACAGTGTACAGTACGTTTTATTTTTGGAAGTTTTAGGAAAATATTTATTTATTCATTTATTATTATTAAACGGGTAAAGCTTTTATTACAAGTATACAATATGGATGCGATTTCTAGTCACTTTACTACTGACTGACCCCTTGTTTTTGTTTTATAGTTTCAAATGTATTTATGGGCATAAAGTGCAAATATTAGCTTCTCATCAAATTTAGGCCCGATTTTATCAACACGGGCATTTTAACAAAGGTTTTGATCTATCAGAGCAGCCCATTCAAGAACTTGCATCTGTCAAAGTTCTCTGAAAATTATTGATTTCTTTTGAAATTTACTTCAAAAAGGTGAAAAAAGTCATGCTTTATATACAATCGACCATTGTGAACTCTCTAGTATTTTTTTAACTCTGATTTTCCATCCCAAATGGGTAAAAACTTGCATTTTTCTGTTTAACAAAGAGTTTAGCAATTGCTAATCTCAACCAATCAGATTCAACAAAACCGACACATTTGATCACTGGATAAAATGTACTGTTAATTTAATCATGATGATGACAAGAAATTCAAATTACTGCATTATTTTGATAAAACAATAATTTACAATCGATAATAATTATAAATACCTCCAATATACCTTTGTATTATAGTGAACAAGTGTAAAAATAACATTTTTTTGCATTTCACAAAGCTATTATAGACACACACGATGCAAGCGTGCATTACTGGTTGCCTATCCTGCTTAACAGCAAAACCTTGCGATCTGGCAAAAGTATAACGTATATCCTTATTTTTCCTAAATTAGAAACCTTTCTTATAGTTAGAAAGTGAATAAGGTGCTTTAAATAAATGTGTTTCTGCGCTACGGTGCCTTTTACGCAGTGCCTACAATCTTTACATCCTCTGTGATATTTCTATAAGAAGGTCTATTCTATAACAAAGATGCATCCAGTCTATAATCAATCTGACTGCAATTGCAATTGGTAATTATACAATAATTATAAGGTAAACATTAAAAGTCTAGCATTAATTTGCAAATCAATCATTTTGTTCTGATTTTCTGTTATGATTTTGATCCATGAATTCTAAAATATTTTTGTATTAATGAAAGTGTCATCCAGCTTTGACGTTTTGTTCCCAGTATTGATAAAATACTATTGGATGATACTTATTAACCTAGCCCGCAATACCCAATGGAAAGCTTTTGCTAAACAACATGCATTACAAAATCTTTGTCAAACTCTTTGTTAAATATGCATGTTGATAAAATCGGGCCTTAAGATATCAATTCGTTGCAATGTAAATAAATATTCTTTATACTATACTTGTATGAACTCTGTAACAGAATTCCGGTTTAGTCTACATTAAGTTAAGTGTTGTAGATTGAAGAAATAAAGGCGATTTATCATTATTTCTATTTTTCTACTTTTTCTCGCATAGTTGCGGTAGTAACAAGTATTGACGGGCTGTGCCAAGTCAACACCTGACTTATTTTTATTCGGAATTCAGGAAGGACCGTAGAATGCTACAGGTCTTTTGGAAGGTTTTGTGTAATTTTTCGTCCAGGCTCAACTGTTGCAGGTGTAAAATATTTGGTGTAAAGTTATTATTGTTATCATTATTTTTAGTACACTGACACCTCAAACCTTCCCTATAAACAGTGTCTACACTGTAACCATCCTTCACGCAAAGTCTTTCATTTTTTATTAATTTGTACTATTGTGTTGTGCTACAAAATAAATATTGCCACCACGAAGGCTCATCATCATAGTCACAATATCTTAACAGACATGTTGTGAACTCGTAAAATGCATTTACACATTTTACGAGTTTCTCTTGGGATATCTTTAAGATCTTTAATGCAGTAGTTTCCCATTTGCTTTCTGCATCCTCATACCGTTGACCAGATGGTATCTACTGGTTCGTCCGCCTCTAGGGGCAATGTCTCACCCCAAGGACAAGAAGGTGTCCTGACTCTTCTCAACTCGTCCACCCGAAGCTGTTGGTTGAGAAGAGGTTACTGCTTATACCGACAGTAGTTCGGTGTTCCTTTTAGTCGCCTTTTACGACACGCAGGACATACGATGGGAGATATTCTAACCCGCCCCCACACAGGCCCCACGAAGGCTACGCCTTGTATATTTGCATACATCTGCAACACCCCTCCCCCTGTCTCATTCTCCCCTGTCCCTTGCCCCCAAAAACTGCAACTGACCACGAACCCAGCGCGACAACCCACCTCCATTTGTTTTATCACTCCGCAGATACCATCTGTATCAATTATATGAATGCGGATGACTAAAAAGGCGACCCCCATTAGCGCTTTCGCAAACCCCCCCCCCCCCCTCCCTCCCCGCTGCCCCCCCCTCTCCAACCCCCTCGCACCCCCAGTCCTCGGTGCGTTTCGCGTTTGTTTCATTAGGGCTAATTATAGTGTGAGTGTGTGCCCCATCAAGTCGTCGCGACCGCAGACAGACAGACAGACAGACGGACAGCAGCCGCCGGCAGTGGCGTGCTTAAAGGGGCGGGGCGCTGGGTCTGGACTGGGGTTGCCAACTTTTTTTTAGTAAAAAAAAGGTATAATAGGATTAAAGAGAAAAAAACAACATTTTGGAGAAAAAAACAGTGTTTTATCTTTTTCTTGTTTTAAACACATACTTTTTGGAGTTTTTCAAAAGCTATCATGTCTGAAGGCCTCTATTCATTATAGGCCCAAATTAAAATAGCTGACTAGCTCCTTTTTCATTAAATCAATTCAGGCTCAATTCATATCATCCGCAGGGGTCGGTATTGGCTCCGACATTGTTTCTGCTTCATATTAATGATCTACTCTCTAGCACTACGAACCCAATCCACAGTTTTGCTGATGACAGTACGCTGCATGCAGGCAGCATGAGCAATAGACCGATCTCTGTGGTCGAGCTGGAACGCAGAAGACTGGCAGTGGCAGCTTCAGTTTCAAAGGATCTCGATACTATTACCGCTTGGGAGCTTAAGAATATGGTTAAATTCAGTGCCTCCAAGACCCCAGTATTGTCCGCTATCAAACAAGAAATGCCCAAGCCAACACCATGTTCTAATGAACAACCAGGCTCTGCCAAGGAGTCACTCATTCAAACCGTTAGGAGTCAACATTACAGAAAATCTGATCTGGCACGAACACGTCGCGTCAATTGCAACAGCTGCTGGTTAAAAGCTTGGGTACCTATTTAGAGCCAGAAAGTATTTCTCACCATGTAACCTTCTCACGCTATACAAAGCCCAGACAAGACCTTGCCTGGAGTATTGCTCTCATGTCTGGGGAGCTGCTGCCCCTACTACCCAGTCTATACTAGATGCCATCCAGAGAAGGGCAATTCGACTAATTGGCGATCCGGCCTTAAGGCGCCACCTTCAGTCACTTTTTCACTGGCGTGTTATTGGTGACCTCTCACTCTTCTACCGATATTCCAATGGAATCTGCTCCTCTGGGCTATCCTCTATCGCTCCGCCGCTCACTGCTCCTATCAGATGTACCCGTGCGACTGCTGCATCTCATCCTAAGACGGTCGTTCTTCATACATCAAGAACTGAGCGGTACAACCGCAGATTTACTCCCAGGGTGTCCAAGGCTTGGAATGGACTGCCAGAAGATGTATTTATTGGACCTGCGTGTATTGGCCCATTCAAATCTCGCGTTAACAAACTTCTCCTAACATAACCCTTTCATAGCAGCCGCGGTACTCTGGTATTTAGGCTCTGCCTGCGTGGTCTGCTCTGTTATATAAAAAAAATATCACCACTTCGGTAATATTTTGGTACTATTAACCAATCATTCTGGAGTATTTATTAGCAAATAACTTTATCCTTTGCCAGTGCTCATGTAGATAAAATAAAATCTTCTTTATGGCTGCGGATAAAGCTCCGGTTTAAATGTTAATATATCATAAAACAGCATATTAGACGCTTTCTTCAAGTTAAACTGATCGGTCAATTAAAATTATGTAACATATGAGATAATGCATTTTCAATAACAACTTTCGCGGTAACCACAGCTGATACGCAAAAGCTTTATAGTGCTTTTTTGCTTACAATTTTAGGATCTATAATTTGGTTATATCAAAAATTCAATTTTTTAAGTTAGTTTCATCTGATTTTCCGAATTGTTACATACCTTGTATACACAATGGTATGTCAGATTTGATCGACTCACTGCTAGTTTTTCTCTATGCACTATCTTTTATCATGAATAGAATTTTAGAGATATCGATTATAAAAAAGTTTCCCGCATGTTGACCACACTATAGGTATACCAATCTTTTATTTCTTTATAGTTGTAAAATTAATTAGTTTAATATACTTAGGTATTCAAAAAGGAATCATTTTTAGGTTGGTTGGTTGGTTAACATACTTTATTGCCAAATATATATAAAAAATCTTATTGACAAAGCAAATAAGTAAGTAAAAGTACATAATGAAAATACATATACATAAAAATTAAAATACAAATACATAAAAATAAATAAAATACTTAGAAGTCAGACATTCACAAATTAAAAATTTTACTGACACCCCATAGATGAAGGTTATTTTTATGTTCATCAAACACTTGGGGCAATAGTTGACTAACTCATTGAGTGAAGGAAAATTCAAAATATTGGTCCAGCGAGTAGAATGCTTGTGTTATGATCAAAATAAAAAATAATAAACAATTATTATATTGAAACTCAATTAGTTTTATTCTGGTGGATACAAAAGGTTTAGTGCGATATTACTTTGCTTCTTCGGCGTCTGGTTTGGCAAGTATTTTAAATCTTTTGATGGCAGGTTTTTTTTATTTTGTACAGACGTCTCTGTTGTGAACTTACTAGGGTGAAATTTTTTTCACATGCAGCCTTAAATTGCAAAGCTTTGAAAATAATGTATTGCATATAGTAGATACATCTTAAAGCTACTTTTTTAATTAATTCACAGTAAATAATAGACGTTAGTTCAATTCCAATATTATTAAAAATATCAAACTCTCAGACAAAAAACATCAACGATACATAAACCGCGAAACCGGCGAAAATCCCAAAATAATGCAGGCCGTTTAGCACCTGTTTAGTTTTAGGTTATGTTCCGTGTCAACGTCGACTGTCAAAGTCAGGGAGCCAAAGTACACTTGGTACGGCTAGCTGCTTGTTTGAGGTTATGGTCGTGGAATTGCTCTATCGGAGACACGCCACTGACAGGGATGGCAGCGCCAGGCAAGTGGCAAGCGGCGGTCTTCAAAAGCGCGGTGGTTTTCCGACTGGCGACGCCAACACACTCCGCGTAATGACGCGGACGACTTGGCTTAATTTATCTGCAGTTAAGAAGTGGAGGACTCGAGAGTTCGCCAAGCAGATTAAGTGTTAGTTTTACCCCCTCAGATTACCACACAGATCTGCTGCGATCTTCATGTTTACGTCACGCAGTCACAGTCTCGAGAGGCTCGAGACGACGGTGTAGGCGGTCTAGCAGCTCATAAACAATTAACATGACATTTTTATATTTTTATTCTTTTGAATCGTGATTCAGTAGTAGTAGTAGCAGTAGTAGTAGTGATGGAGAGGCGAAGCCGGGAAAGCAGGCCACCTTTGGCCCTTTTTGCCAACCCCACTGAACGAATCACTGAAAACACTAAAATTCTACACCCAAGAAGGCTCCTTGTCGAACCTACCAGACCTCCTGACGAAAGTCAGTATATCCGACCATTTCGCTGAATATAGTGGCTCCTCCCCAAACTCCGTCGTGCCGAATATCTGAACCCTAAGGTTGCGATAAACTGCACATCTGCCCAGGAAGTGGAACGCTGTCTCGTCCTCCTCCCAGCATCTGGAGCAAATGGGGTCCCCTACCACTCTCATAAGTGACAAATGTCTATTCAGCCGACAATGGCCAGTAAGAACCCCCACCAGAAGGTTGAGCGTCTTTCTGCCTTTATTCAAAAGCCATAGTGTTCGGCCCTTATCAGGGCCTGCTATGAATCTTTTGGCTTGGCTTCAGTCATCTCTCTTTAACCAGGTTTTCGCCAGCTCCTTATAGGCCCAGTTGTCCAGAGGACATTGACCTGGCGTCTGCTAATTCCCAGCATAGGTTCTGGGTCTATGCAGGGGCTGCTGGCCCCTGTCCTAGCTAATCGGTCCGCTCTCTCATTACCCGGTATACCAATATGTCCGGAGACCCACAACAGGGTCTCCTTATTATGGCTTACTAACTTCTGAAGGGCGGCAGAGCATTTTTGAGCCAGAGCTGATCTGGCCCTAAAGTGTGATTCAAAAAGAGCGTAAAGACCGGAAGCTAGAACGTTCGATAAAGTGTGGTTTCTAGTTGATTTATGTTGAAAAGTTACATAAAGTCAAATATCTTTGTAAATGATCAGGCTTTGCCTTTAACAAAACCGCCAGAAGCTAGAAGCTGGCCAGTATTCTGATCGTCAAATGAGAGCATCGATCAAAAATCAATACAAATATATAGTTAAAAATCATTATAGATATCAAAATTCTAGAAAATAAAGCACGGAAAAAATAGAAGAAAACTGAATAAAAAAGAATAATCTGAACAAATCTTAAAAATAGAGAAAGAAAATATTCGGATATCGGAAGACATCAGAAAAGATCGAGAGAAATCATAACAACTTGTAAAGAATCGGCCAAAATTGCCAAAAATTGTTAAAAAATAGAGAAGAACCGAGAAAAACCTAAGAGATCAGAAAGAAAATCAGGAAAAAAACTGGAAAAGCCGTGAAAACTGGAGGCATCTAGACAAACTTGTTAAGTTCTGGAAGAAACATGGGATGTATTTTCCAGAATAGGAAAACATATCGGTGGCAGTCACAGAATGAAGGAGAGGTATCCGAAAAACACGGATGAGCTGGCGAGAAAAGGAAAAAAATAGAAAAAGTAGAATCGTTAAAAATTGAGGACATCAGTCAGATAAATCAGGAAAAAAAAGGTAGAGAAAACGTCGGTAATAGATAAGGGAAGACGAGTAAAATCGGGAAGTAAGAATAATTGGGGGAAATAAAAAACATGAAAAATGGATAGAAACCATTATGAAAACCCGAAAAATTCGGGAAAAATCTTTAAGCATCATGAATGAATTAGCTAAGATGGTAAAAATTCTCAAAAATAGGGAAAATCGTTGGGAGCATGAAGAGCGACAAAAAGTGGAAAAATGTGAGAGACATATCAGGAAAAAAGGATAAAAGTTGGGTAAATTCTGGAAAAAGGGGAAAAATCTACAAAAATTAGAAAAAAAAAACTAGAAAAAAACAGAAAATAACGGAAAACATAGAAAGATCGATAAAAATCGATAAAAACAAGAAAACATGATAAAACAAGTTGGAACAGGTAAAAACAAATGTTCAAAATATAGGAAAATCTAGAAATTTTGCATACAATCGGAAAAAACGAGAAACTTCTGAATCTGGAAATAGCGGAAAAAATTAAAAAATCGAACAAATGGAGGAAAACCGGGAGAAATCGGAAAGGGTGTAGAAGTAGAGAGTAATCAGAAAGAATGAAAGAATATCATGAAATGTCATTCAAAATTGATTGTGTGTCGAGTAAAATCGTTAAAGTTCGGTGATGATCTGAAAATACGCTGACAAATGGGAAAATACGGAAAAATCGCTGAAATTCCAGGTAAAATCTGATACTTAAATTACTGTGGTGCTTTAAAAAATAGATCAAAATGCTGTGAATAAATGAAGAGTGTAAATAAACATAAACACTCTTTACCTTGTTTTTGGACAATTAATAAATATATTCGCCTTTTTCAAAGTAGACAAGGTAAGAAAAAAAATGAGAACTGGTCTTTCGTCTCAAAAAGTTCTTATTCCTACTATTATAAAAATCGTACCAAATGTTTGTACATTTCAAAGCAAGCAGAACATAATTATGCTCTCATATAATTATGGTCATTTTTTAAAATAATTTTCACTAGCTAATTCACAAAACACAATTTCAGAGTTATCCAATATTTAACCTTCCATCAATCTTGCTCCAACATAAAAAATATCTGTCTATATGAAATACTTTGTCATAGAGTATTGAACTATTACTTCTGAAGAAAATTATAATCTTAGTAAGAGCACATTTCTTTGAAACGATTCTTGTATGGAAAAATATATTTTTTGATTCAAGTTAGCCATAATTTCGTCTTCAAGAAAGTTTTCTCAGAGCGAGTAAGTCCTTACAAGGTCATAAGAATTCTTGAATTGAGAACATCTTTTTATGTGTGAGCATAAACTCTAACCTAACAAATACCGCATAGTCTAACAGTAACACAGCTATAAAAATAATGGAAATAAATGAGAGAGAACGAGTAAAACCAGGAAAAATCCAAAAGAAACTGGAAAATAGAGACCAATGACCCTCAAAATAATTGAAGACTTCGGGAAAAATTGTTAAGGATTAGAAAAAAATCAGGAAGAATAGGACAAAGATTGGTAGAATTCTGGAAAATGGCAAAAATCTGGAATCATTTAAAAAATCCTGAAAACACAGAAAATATAGGCAAACATAGGGAAACAAAAATAACAACAAAACAACAACAACAAAAATGAAAAAAAATGAAAAATCAATCGAAAAAATTGTGAACAAAACGGTCAAAATATGGAAAAATCGAGAAAATAGGGAAAAATCGGAAAAATAGGAAACATTGGATAAAACTAGGAAAAGCGGGAATTCGTAGAATCGTATAATTCAAACAAATTGAAAAGTGACTAGCATAATAATAATCGATCAGATACAAGGAACATCGGGAGAAATCGGAGGGGGGTCACAAGAAGAATATCAAGAAAAGTAATTAAAACTTACACATCGAATAAAATCAGTGAAGTTCGGTGACGATCTGGAAAGACGCTGACAAATGGGAAAAAATCGTTCAATGTCTAGGAAAAATACTGTAGTGCCTTTGAAAATGGATCAAGATACCGTGAATAAACGAAAAAAAGCATAACCACCGTCATTCTTGGCCTTTTTTAGGACGTTTGACAGTGTCCTTCTTCAAAAAAGACAAAGGGAGACAAACGAGAACTAGACATTGGTCTCAATGAGCTCTTATTCCTACTACATATAATAAAAATTGTATGAAATACTTCGTCGTAGAGTATTGAAATGTTAGTTGTGATGAAAATTATATTTTTGGTCAAAGCAGAATATTTCTTTAGAATAAGCATTGAAAAATTGTTCGCAGAGCCAGAACAGAATAGATGTTCTTGTCACTAGTAAATCTTTACAACATTATCAGAATTCTTGAATTGAGAACATCTCCTTATGTGAGCATAAACCCTAACCTAACAAATTCCGCATTGTCTAACCGTAACACCGCTATAAATAAGATCGCAACACCCTTAGCATTTCCGTAGAAAGCTCCCGATAACCATCTATCGGGGGTGGATGAATGTATCACCCCAACACGTCCAGCACCGGCGACGCGCGGCGTAAACCCAAAGGGACGCCCGACCACCCCCGAGAGCACCCGATCCGGCTCCGAAGCGCCTCAACTGGCGCTCCGACGGCAGTGTTCCTTCGCACGTGGCAACAGCGCGAGACGTCGCGACGCCCGCTCGAAACAGAAGAACGTCGCGCGACACGCGTCCGTCCGTCGCGGCCTACTCGGTTTTTTCGCGGAAGTGCCGCGGGCTCGGATCGGGGCCGTGAGGTGGCCGGATCGCTACCAAACTCGACCGGTTCATGGGGCTGACGGCGGTTGTGAGGTTGTTCGAGAGGTCTGAGGGTCTAAGGCGAAACCTAGGAGGTTTTAGCTAAGTTATTAAGCTCTGGTTTAGTAGAAGGAAGTAGAAAATAGAGTACCTCATGAGCAACTACAGTTAGTACTTTTCCTACGTTTCTTTTTCTGTGCAATACGTTGAAACTTCATCAATCAGGTGACAATGGTGGTGGTGTGCTAACTAAGTGTCAATTTTTAGTGGTGAACGATTAGTGCTCTTGGATTAACTGCTACCTGTTACAATGTGCTCTAAGTGGTTGCTGTATTTCGTCAGTCTTCTCATTGAAGGTAGGGTTTTATTATTTATGACATTGTATACTGTGTGAGGCTTTCGCGGCCATCGTCCAATGAATTTTTGGTTCTTGGGTTTTTAGGCCGGCCTCGTTTAGCGTTAAAGCTTTAACGCTAAACGACGCCTAAAAACCCAAGAACCACAAATTCATTATGACATTGTCTCATTTTTGGTTTTTGGATATGCTACGGTGATATGAGTCATTAACAATATCATAGTAATAATAGGTACGAGCCTTTATTCGATTTAGTACAAAAACAACGTAAATCATATAGACATAGAGTCTTAACTAAAATATATCAACAAAAACGAAAAGGTAGAGTGTTATCCTTTGGGTATTTTTCAACTCAACCTTGGAAAAACAAAACTTATATAATGCTAATGTATATATCATATTTATCAAAATAAAAGTCATATACAAATCATATGGTGCTTCTGATCGGGGCCGTGAGGTGGCCGGATCGCTACCAAACTCGACCGGTTCATGGGGTTGACGGCGGTTGTGAGGTTGTTCGAGGGGTCTGAGGGTCTAAGGCGAAGCCTAGGAGGTTTTAGCTAAGTTATTAAGCTCTGGTTTAGTAGAAGGAAGTATAAAGTAGAGTACCTGATGAGCAGCTACAGTTAGTACTGTTCCTACGGTTATATTGCTGTGCAATACGTTGAAACTTCAAGTGACAATGGAAGTGATGGTGTGCTAACTAAGTGTTGATCATAATTTGTAGTGGTGAACGTTTAGTGCTCTTGGATTAACTGATACCTGTTACAATGTGCTCTAAGTGGTTGCTGTATTTGGTTAGTCTTCTCATTGAAGGTAGGACTTTATTACTTATGGCATTGTTCCATTTCATCTCTATATTTCTATTTTTGTACAATAGTTTCAGTTTGAAATAGCACGATTTACTTACATTCAAAATGTGTGTACACAAGCGTAATTATAATAAAATAAAATAAAACGAGTATGATATTCGTGAAAATCAGCATTTATGCTAAATTTTCCGATATTATTCTTTACATACATAATTAGCTCCAACATAAACAAGCAAGATAAAGTTAGCAAACGATTTTGTTTAAAAACTGGTCTGCACGAAGTTTGTGAAGATATATTAAAAATATTTCTTAGACATTTTTTTTGCAGCCTGAATACTCTTTCCATATGGCCTGAGGAACCCCAAAATAGTATTCCATATTTTAAACGAGATTCTACTTGCGCATGATAATATGACAAAATCACAGGTTGAGTACAAATAAATCTCAGACGTAATAAAGCATAACATTACGAGACAACTTTAGAGCACAAGACATCAATATGCATTTCCCAATTCAACGCATTGTCAATTGTCAGACCTAGGAATGATGTACTTGTTTTACCGATCTGTTGTATATTCTAAGTAAATGGCTTTCATTAATAATTGAGGTTCTAGGTGTAAAATTTATAAATACAGTTTTTTCTACATTGAGGCACATTTCATTAGCGGAAAACCAAGCAACAAATTTATCAACCATGTTCTGGAGCCTATGCATACACTCTGAAGTGTTTGATCCATCACATAAAACAGTGTTATCGTCTGCATACATTGTTAAATCCTCTTCAGTGATGTTATGAATTTTGGGAAGGTCGTTTATGAAAATTAGAAACAACAGAGGTCCTAGTATAGATCCCTGTGGAACACCGATACCAATACTTACTTGAGATGAAATGACTCCCCCAATATCTACAACCTGTCTTCTGCCAGAAAGGTATGACGTTATCCAATCCAAGATTTTGCCTCGTAACCCATAATTATACAGTTTAATTTTTAAAAGACTATGACTCACGATGACAAACGCTTTACTCAGGTCCATGAAAAGTCCAGCACATCTCCTACCTCTATGCAGGTTAAGGCACAGTTTGCTAATAAATTTAACTGTATTTCGTCAGTCTTCTCATTGAAGGTAGAGATTTAATATTTATGACATTGTCTCATTTTTTGTTTTTGGATATGCTACGGTAATAGGAGTAATTAACAATATAATAGTAATAATAGGAACGAGCCTTTATTCGATTTAGTACAAAAATAACGAAAATCATATAGACATAGAGTATTAACTAAAATATATCAACAAAACCGAAAAGGTGGATGTTACCCTTTGGGTATTTTTCAACTCAACCTTGGAAAAACAAAACTTATATAATGCTAATGTTTATATCATATTTATCAAAATAAAAGTCATATAGAAATCATAAGGTGCTTCTATAGAAAAATATTATATTAAGAAACGGTAACAGGCAAATAGGAACTAGAGGCACAGGGCATTTATAAGTCATTGGATATCATTAAGTCATATCTCTGTGTTCAAAGGCAAGATGTAAAGCTTGGTGAGCTAACGTTAAGTGAACTACTGTCAAATTCGAATGATGCGCCGCAGGGATCTGCTCTAGGTCCATTATGTTTACTTTATGCTATAAATCTAAAAGCAGCGAACTTTCAAGCTACATACTTTACATTTTCTGGCGATATAGTACTTATATACACAGCATGGAACAAACTGGAACTGCAGACTTTACTTAACAAAGCTTAGACAAATCTATCGACACGCGTCGCGTCTTACTTTACATTTTCGCAGAAGTAGAAACGGCCCGGTGTCATGGACTCTGATCGGGTCTGTGAGGTGGCCATATCGCTCCCAAACTCGACCGGTTCATGGGGCTGACGGCGGTTGTGAGGTTGTTCGAGAGGTCTGAGGGTCTAAGACGAAACCTAGGAGGTTTTAGCTAAGTTATTAAGCTCTGGTTTAGTACAAGGAAGTATAATATAGAGTACCTCATGAGCAACTGCAGTTAGTACTTTTCCTACGGTTATATTGCTGTGCAATACGTTGAAACTTCAAGTGACAATGGAAGTGATGGTGTGCTAACTAAGTGTTGATCATAATTTGTAGTGGTGAACGTTTAGTGCTCTTGGATTAACTGCTACCTGTTACAATGTGCTCTAAGTGGTTGTTGTATTTCGTCAGTCTTCTCATTGAAGGTAGGGCTTTATTACTTATGCCATTGTTCCATTTCATCTCTATATTTCTATTGCTGTACAATAGTTTCAGTTTGAAATAGCACGATTTACTTACATTCAAAATGTGTGTACAGAAGCGTAATTATAATAAAATAAAACAAAACGAGTATGATATTCGTGAAAATCAGCATTTATGCTAAATTTTCCGACATTATTCTTTACATACAAGCAAGGTAAAGTTAGCAAACGATTTTGTTTAAAAACTGGTCTGCACGAAGTTTGTGAAGATATATTAAAAATATTTCTTAGACATTTCTTTTGCAGCCTGAATACTCTTTCCATATGGCCTGAGGAACCCCAAAATAGTATTCCATATTTTAAACGAGATTCTACTTGCGCATGATAATATGACATAATCACAGGTTGAGCACAAATAAATCTCAGACGTAATAAAGCATACGAGGCAACTTTAGAGCACAAGACATCAATATGCATTTCCCAATTCAACGCATTGTCAATTGTCAGACCTAGGAATGATGTACAATCCACTTGTTTTACCGATCTGTTGTATATTCTAAGTAAACGGCTTTCATTAATAATTGAGGCTCTAGGTGTGAAATTTATAAATACAGTTTTTTCTACATTGAGGCACATTTCATTAACGGAAAACCAAGCAATAAATTTATCAACCATGTTCTGGAGCCTATGCGTACACTCTGAAGTGTTTGATCCATCACATAAAACAGTGTTATCGTCTGCATACATTGTTAAATTCTCTTCAGTGATGTTATGAATTTTGGGAAGGTCGTTTATGAAAATTAGAAACAACAGAGGTCCTAGTATGGATCCCTGTGGAACACCGATACCAATACTTACTTGAGATGAAATGACTCCTCCAATATCTACAACCTGTCTTCTGCCAGAAAGGTATGACGTTATCCAATCCAAGATTTTGCATCGTAACCCATAATTATACAGTTTAATTTTTAAAAGACTAGGACTCACGATGTCAAACGCTTTACTCAGGTCCATAAAAGTTCAGCACATATCTTACCTCTATGCAGGTTAAGGCACAGTTTGCTAATAAATGTAGCTGTATTTCGTCAGTCTTCTCATTGAATGTAGGGCTTTAATATTCATGACATTGTCTCATTTTTTGTTTTTGGATATGCTACGGTGATAGAAGTAATTAACAATATAATAGTAATAATAGGAACGAGCCTTTATTCGATTTAGTACAAAAACAACGTAAATCATATAGACATAGAGTCTTAACTAAAATATATCTACAAAACCGAAAAGGTGGAGTGTTACCCTTTGGATATTTTTCAACTCAACCTTGGAAAAACAAAACTTATATAATGCTGATGTTTATATCATATTTATCAAAATAAAAGTCATATAGAAATCATAAGGTGCTTCTATAGAAAAATATTATATTAAGAAACGGTAACAGGCAAATAGGAACTAGAGGCACAGGGCATTTAAAAGTCATTCAACTACTGTCAAATTCGTACGATGCGCCGCAGGGATCTGCTCTAGGTCCATTATGTTTACTTTATGTTGTAAATCTAAAAGCAGCGAACTTGCAAGCTACATACTTTACATTTTATGGCTATATAGTACTTATATACACAGCATGGAACAAACTGGAACTGCAGACTTTACTTAACAAAGCTTAGACAAATCTATCGACACGCGTCGCGTCTTACTTTATATTTTCGCAGAAGTAGAAACGGTCCGGTGGCATGGACTCAGATCGGGGCCGTGAGGTGGCCGGATCGCTACCCAACTCGACCGCTTCATGGGGTTGACGGCGGTTGTGAGGTTGTTCGAAAGGGCTGAGGGTCTAAGGCGAAACTTAGGAGGTTTTAGCTAAGTTATTAAGCTCTGAGTTAGTAGAAGGAAGTATAATAATAATGTTTATGTTTATTTGCATAATATAAGTACAAGGTATATAAAACATTAGGCAGTGGCAAACAAACAAAGCGGAACAGCCCGCAGAAGGATTGCTCCTGTGCGCGGGCTTAACATACATCTCAACATTCACACTTACAGTAATTCTAAGGTATTAAAAGTATCTACGTATACATATAAATAGAAGGCAGCACTTACATTTAAATAAAATAACCTACAAACAAAGGGAATGCAAGAAACAGGCACTACAAAACTGCTTTTTTTTCAATGTCTAGAGTTTTGATCACTACTTCACATCACTCAATTTGAAACAAATATTAAGTTTTTTTTTTCAAACCTGAGAATATATTTTTTCAATAGATATATTTTTATCAACTAATCCATGTAGAAGGATTGCCTCTGTGCGCAAGCTTAACATAACACAAACATAACAACATAAATCACAACATTCACACATCAAAAACGTCAAACATCAAAAAAATCTAGGTAGGTATATAAATAGAAGGCAGCATATACATTTTTTTTAAAAAGTGAGAAACAAACAAAGTGAACGCAAAAAACAGGCACTACAAAGCAACATTTCTTTTTTATGCGTTTTTGAATCTCTAGAGTTTAATTCATCAATAATAATTGAATTTTAAATAATTATATTTTTTTTTTCTTCCTAGCCTCAAAATATATTTTTCAGCAGATGCATTTCTGATCAACTAATCTATGTATACAATCACGAGGTAGAGACAAAATCCATTTTTTTATTTCAGTCTTAAATACATTATATGGAAGTGAATTTTTATATTCAGTCGGTAAAAAGTTAAATAATTTTGGACCTAAGAAATTGAGAGACCGCTGTCCTACAGTTGAGTCCATTTTTGGAACATAGACTGATAATTTCTTATGTCTAGTATGATAGTCATGTTCAATATTTGTTAGCCAATTTTTATGTTTGTGTAAGTAAAGGAAGACGTGTACACAGTATAGTTGCCTGACATCTAGTAGACCTGATTCTTTATATAGTTTTTCAGAGGAATACATTAAATTTTTACTGAAAATAATTCTTATTACCCATTTTTGTGTTACTTCTAGCTTCTTTAGTGCGGTCGACATAACACTTCCCCAAGCTACAAATATAATATAGAGTACCTCATGAGCAACTGCAGTTAGTACTGTTTCTAAGGTTATATTGCTGTGCAATACGTTGAAACTTCGAGTGACAATGGAAGTGATGGTGTGCTAACTAAGTGTTGATCATAATTTTTAGTGGTGAACGTTTAGTGCTCTTGGATTAACTGCTACCTGTTACAATGTGCTCTAAGTGGTTGCTGTATTTCGTTAGTCTTCTCATTGAAGGTAGGGCTCTATTACCTATGCCATTGTTCCATTTCTAGTTTTCGGATATGTTAAGGATATAGTCCCAATTAGAGACAGTGTAAAATTTACTTAAAACGTTTCTCTGAGGTCGAAGGTAGTATGTAGTGCTTGGTGACTTATTGAATGGACTATCGCAAGGTTGACAGGTTGGCAGTCGATCGAAGCTCAAGGACAGGAACTTGCATTTATTTTCAAAATTCTGAATAACCTTTTTCCAGAATATTTATCAGTTAATCTACAGTACCGTTTTGACATACACAGTTATAATACACTGTCAAAGCAATCATGTAAATGTTAAGCCATCGCACCTCAGGGGTAAGCAAAAATAGTACATGTATTCGATTACGGTATGTTCGAGTAAAACAAATTACCAGATTATATTAAACAATCCCCTAGTATTACTGTTTTCAAAAACAAACTGAAGATGTTTAGTGAGTCCTAGTTAAGTATTTTCTTTTTATTGTTTTGTTGACATTTTATTTTTTTCACGTTGTATGGCTCAGTTGTCTTGTATCCTGTCTAGGCTGAAGTTATATTTGAAGTAAAAAATATGTGTAATTTTTTATATGTAGCTATTTTTGCTAAATACATGCCTGCTACTACTACCGCAGGGATCGGTTCTAGGTCCACTGTTGCACTCACTGAACGTTCTAAATTTAAAATTCAGCAAGCTGGCAAGATAAATACTTGATATTTGCTGACGATTTAGTATTTCGTCAGTCTTCTCATTAAATGTAGGGCTTTATTATTTATTACATTGTTTAATTTTTTGTTTTTGGATATACTAAGGCAATAGAGGCACTTAGGGACACAGTTCTTAATTCAATTATGTCATGTCTTTGTGAGGCAGGACAGTCAGTATGTAAGCTTAGTGAAGTAATTTTTAGCGTACTACTGACAAATTCCTACGGTGTACCGCAGGGATTGATTATAGGTCTATTGTTGTACTCACTCTACGTTCTAAATTTAAAAGCAGCAAACTTGCAAGCTAAACATTTTGAATTTGCTGGCAATACACTAATATACATAGCGAGAAATGAACTGGAACTGGAGACTTTACTTAACAGAAACTTAGACAAATCTCTCGACAAACGTCGCGTCCTACATCACTTTTCCGCGGAAGTAAAAACGACCCGATACCGTAGGCTCGGATCGGGACTGTGAGGTGGCCGAATCGCTCCCAAATTCGGCCGGTTCATGGAGCTGACAGGTTGTTCAAGAGGTCTGATGGTCTAAGGCGAAGCCTAGGACGTTCTAGCAAAGTTATTCGGGCGGTCGGCATGCTCTGATTTATTAAAAGGAGGTTGAATCCCGTAGCACTATTATATAGTATCTCGTGAGCAACTACAGTTAGTACCTACTGTTCCTAATTTTTTTTCAGTGCCACACGTTGAAACTCCATCAATCATCCTGTCATAAATCACGTGACAATGGAAGTGGTGGTGTGCTAAGTGTTGATCATAATTTTAAGTGGTGAACCTATAGTGCTCTTGGATTAACTTCTACCTGCTACTAATTATGGATTTACCTATTCCCCCCCCCCAAACCTCTAGTCTGATACCTTATTGAACATGTTTGTTCATGATGTATAGATTCACGACTTGACTTGATATCAAGTCAAGATCAAGTCAAGTATTTGTTTTCGAAATTCAGGTCAAATCAAGCAGTTACACATCAAGCAACTTGAAAATCTAGTTTTTCAAGCTAACTACTTGATTTTTCTTGATATTAATCTGATTAATAATGAATAATGAATGCAATAATATGAAATAAAAATACGAAATATTCTGAATTCTGACAATAATACATAGAATAACAATAAACTCAAATGGGGGTGGGTTGGCTCAGTGGTTAGAGTCGATGGCTCGTGACCGGAAGGTCCCGGGTTCGGATCTCGTTAGAGGCGGAAATTTATTTCTAGTTTTTTCAATCAAAAATAAATATCCATAAAAAAGTTCAGCGAAGAATCTCCACTCAATGAGCCTTCACTGTTGGCTTCTAATTAACAGTGCCGTTCCTAGAGTGGCGCCGGGAAATAGTATCGAAGCCTACACAGAACACGAGGCTATTAACCAGAGCAGTCGATGCCGATGACACAGAAGTAAAAAAAATGTAATATCCTTATTTGCCATCCATGATTTGAGACACACAAGACTTCTAACGGAGTTATCACCTAATCGATTTCTTGTTTTGGTGAGAGTTAAGGCAGCTAGAGAACTGCCTTTCAACTGGAGCTGAAGAAGCTGGCGTTGCCAAAAAGCCTTTGGCCATTGCGGCAAGGTTTGGAAAAATACATTCGTGTCTTTTCCACCATTCTGAAATATCTGCAGTACTGTCCCTTGCCGCTTGAATACTATCTATAATCTGTTCATCGGCTTCATCTCAATCAGGTTTATTGTAAAGTTTCATATCCCACGAATCTAGTCTATCGCGCAGCATATTAATGCAAAAATGATGGAAATACTCTTAAAAACATTAAGGTACTGGCAAGTTCGTTCAATTAACGACCATTGTGTTTCGGTTGGCTTTAAAGTTTTGAAGTCATCGGGTGCCTGCTTGCTGTCGTAACCTCGGTGATTCTCTCATGTTAACGCTTCGATTCGCATTTTACAGATCGATATCAAGTAATATCAAGTATTTTGATTTCACTTGATATCAAGTAGTTCAGATCGAAAATCAAGTCAAATATCAAATTTTCAAAAGCTTGAGCTTTCAAGTCAAGTCAAGTATTTAAGAAAAAACTCAAGCTACGGCTTGATGAATCCCTTAGGCAAAAAGATGATTTTTTGCCTCATTTGAGTGTAGTACTATAATCGCTAAACATTTTTTTGGAGGTCTTGTGACTTCTGCCTTACGCAAAACCACGTCACTTTCGTCTACTCATCTGTCTGTCAGTATGACATCATCTTTCTATCTGTGTAACCTCAGTAACTGCTGCTATGATTTTTCTGGAATTTAGGGAGCAATACGCTGTGAGATCCCAGTAGACAATGACGCTAAATTTTTAAGAATCAGTGCGACGAATTAATAAGAAAAATAGAGCCATCACGCTTTCCCAAACCTTACTCTCATTGATTTAGGCTTGACTTACATGATTTCAGAACAGATAGCGCCCAAAACCTCTGCTGGTCTTGTCATCTATCACCTTGTATAATCTATACACTATGCAGACGTGGAGGTACATAAAATTTTGAACATTAATTCAACCTATCAAATCCGGTTGGTAACTTTTGGCAGCAGTCCAAGATAGCACGGTAATAGAGCCATAGTTTTATGGATGTTGGTCTCAACGTAGCATATAATGCGAAATTTAGGATAATCGGAAAGATGCCTATCTTAACGTCCCTTAGAAAATACTACATTAGACGGACAGTTGGTATCGACTGCGCCGACATATTTACGTAACAGAAAAGCTTGTTTTACAGAATACTGTAGCAAAATAATCATCAATAATGTATTGGTTACTGTTACAAAAATGGAGTCAAGTTGATTGACTCAGTACTACCCATACATTACGCTGATACCAGTTCATTATTTTCCCATACCATGAAGCTATAGTCTGAAATCCCTTGCAACCAAATCATCGCCCATTTGCCCGCGAAAAAACACCCAACACAAAAACTCTGGTAAATAGTTTCTTCTCCCTCCTTAGGAACTAGGATGCCACAGTTTTGATTCTGCATGCGATGCGAAATGCTCAGGAGCCTACAAACCGTCTAAAAACGAAGTATGAGATGTTTCTATATTTTTAGTTTTTTGATTATTGTTGCGCCGCCACTGACACGATTTTCTAGAAACTGACGTGTTTACCATTCTCTCCGCGATAATAATTCCTGTGTCAAAATTTCATTAAAATCAATTCAACGATTTTCGCTTTACGCAATATACATAGAATGAAATTAAGCAACACTTGTATATGTAAACATCACAAAATTCTAAGTCCCATGGTTTCTGTAACAGACAAACCAATGTTCAGATAAACTTAAAAAAAGAATATGCCGCTAGGTATTTTTTCCATAGGTCAATGGACACACTATTATGAATACAACAAATTTTTCAGTTTTACAACCCCCCACGCCCCAACCACCCCAAATGCACCCCTACCCAAAAAAAAGTAGAAAAAGATCAGAAACCCGTTAAACGCCTAAAAACAAAGTTTGAGCTGTTTTTATATTTTTGGTTTTTTTTTTATTGCTGCGCCGCCACTGACACGATTTTTCCAAAACATACGCTTTTTCCATCCTCGCCGCGGTAGTAATACTGTGTCAACGTTTCATTAAAATCCATTCAATCATTTTCGCGTTATGCAATATAGAACGATCTAAAACAATACTCGTATGTATACATCACAAATTCCAAGTCCCTTGGTTTCTATTATAAGCGAGGCAATGTTTGGATGGACCTAAAAAGGTGAATTATGCCACTAGGTCTTTCATTCACAGGTCATTGGACAGCCCATTATGAATACAACAAATTTTTCAGTTTTACAACCCCCCACCCCCCAACCACCCCAAATTCACTCCCACCCAAAAAAAAGTAGAAAATGATCAGGAACTCCTGAAACGTCTAAAAACGAAGTTTGAGGAATATCTATTTTTTTTTTGTTTTTTGCTAATTACTGCGCCGCCAATGCACTGATTTTCAAAATTTTAGCAGCATTACCTACTAGGAACCCACAGCATATCGCTGCCCAAATCATCAAAATCCATGCAGCGGTTACTGAGATTACGAGGGTAGAAAAACGCGACAGACAGACAGACAGACAGACAGACAGACAGACAGACAGACCGACAGACCGACAGACCGACAGACCGACAGACCGACAGACCGACAGACCGACAGACAGACCGACGGAAATGAGTGACGTGGATTTTCGTTATGTAGACATCATGAAACGCCCAAAAAGTGGATTATCTCAAAATCGAAAATTTTCGCGATCACAATACTCCCCTCACCTATCGGTGTGGGAAGTAAAAGATAGTGCAAATCTACTTTGATAATAATAAGATAGTTTTGGAATATGAATTATATATTACATTATACAAAAATACTGCTAAGGATTTCATCTCGATTCTTTAATATAGTTTTATTCTGAAAAAAATATTTATACTGTAATTTTCTCACACTATTATACTACCTTTTACTATATAGTGTCAGAAATAAGTCTTTATTTAATGCATACAAATTATGTCTGTAATATTAAATACATAATATGTCAAACGTACGCCAACATTAATTCTGAGGTAATATCGAGTATTTTCTGTATTGTACAATAAACGATCGTAAGTAAATCTTCATGTACGTCGACTTATATTTGATGTCTGTTGAATTAATTAATACTATAGACATTAATCTATTCACTCGAGCTTTCAATATGATAAGTGAATTCTGTTATTTAAGGTATGACTTCTCTATGATATATTAATTAACAATGAATACGAAGCTTGTTGTGTGAAATATATTGGTAAACTTATGGCTTGACTACGTCACATTAATAATTTTTTAAATAATAGACATTAATCTTAGTTGTACTTTACTCATATTACAAATTTATACGAGAACCAATCAGTAGATAACAAGATTGATGCTATAGTACAACAAATAAATATTTTAAAGTCTTAAAAATCTAGTTTTCACACCTAGATTTTTGAGTAGCTTCGCTAGAAAAACTAACATAACTAACCTCTAACGAACATCAAACGTTGAATCAAGGCCTACTTGAACAGAAGTACATTATAAAGAAGACAATTTCATGTTTCATTTGGTGTATTATAAATATCTACTTTTAAAAAAGTATTCATTTACAGATGCAACCGTTTACTACATCTAAATACCAAATAAGAAGTACAACGAAAAGTAATAAATAAACATTATGACCCGTGGTCCCCATGTACACAGATTCCATCGAATGCAACGATAGCACACCACAAAGGGGAATGGATCTCGAGTACAAATAGAAGTACGAGGGTGGTCAAGTAAGTTCTGGGCATGACTTAGTAGTAGAAGATCCGAATATAAGACGACCTTCACCGAACTGGTTAATGGATGAAAAGCATTTTATATTAAATTTAATATGTTAAGAAACATATCGCGAGTGGGTTGGCTGAAAAATTTCAGTCCAGAATATGATTCATTAAATATTGAAAAATTATTTTTTCTAGACATTTCACTGGTTTGGTTAATAGACAAATCACATACCAATCGAAAGTATGAAGCCCATAGAATATGCAAACGTTAGGTTGGCTACGTTTTTCCCGTCCCAACTATACGGTAGGCAGGTATAAACAGGTAAATCATAATACGAATTTGCACCGGTGTGGTTAATGCATGAAACTTATATCAAAATAAAGATAATTTTATTGCAAACACGTCGACGTAGGGTTGTCTGCAAAAAATTCAGTCTGGAATTCCGGCTGTCAAATTTTAAAGATCAAAATAATGCTGCCAGTGAATACGTGCGCCAGAGAGGTCCGAGCGAACTATCCCGTGTATTAACAAAGTGCGCATGTCATGCGTCCGTGAAATTGAAAAGGATAGCGATACACTCGCAAATGCTGTGCATCATTGCATTGGAACAGTTTGCCTTATTCTTCTGAATTGAAAAAGCGTGCTACTACTACTATACTGACTGTTGTTATTTATAAACATTAAATTGTGATAAAAAATGGCTAAAAAGTGTTCTCTATGCAATTTGGACGATGATGTTCTTGATTTCAACGATGAAACGTATAAAAACTGTTCGTTGAAATTAAATTTTCGTAAAAAGAAAAATTTTAAATACAGTGGCCTTGAGTTAACCAATGCATCGCTCGATTTTGTAGATTATCATACCACGTGCTACAAAAAAGTGACTGCTTTGGGTAAAAAATATAATGAAGAGTTTAATAACTTTCTTGGTGAGAATACGGTAAGTGCATAATAATTTAATCTTCAAAACTGTCTTAGTAAATACACCTTTTAAATTTTTTTAATTGTCAAATAATGACATAGAAGATTCGTAAATTTATACATTTTTGATTATGTTTCATTCAAATAAATCATTTCAATTTCACGGACACATGACATGCGCACTCTCATTCAGTGGCCGAGCTACACGCAGCTGCTATGCTGCGTCCTTTGTTAATATACGGGATAGTTCGCTCGGACCTCTCTGGTGCACGTATTCACTGGCAGCATTATTTTGATCTTTGAAATTCGACAACCGGAATTCCAGACTGATTTTTTGCAGACAATCCTATGTCGACGTGTTTGCAATAAAATTATCTTTATTTTGATACAAGTTTCATGCATTAACCACACCGGTGCAAATTCCTATTATTGATTAACCTGTTTATACCTGCCTACCGTATAGTTGGGACGGGAAAAACGTAGCCAACCTAACGTTTGCATATTCTATGGGCTTCATACTTTCGATTGGTATGCGATTTGTCTATTAACCAAACCAGTGAAATGTTTAAAAAAACTTAATTTTTCAATATTTAATTAATCATATCCTGGACTGAAATTTTTCAGCCAACCCACTCGCGATATGTTTCTTAACATATAAAATTTAATATAAAATGCTTTTCATCCATTAACCAGTTCGGTGAAGGTCGTCTTATATTCGGATCTTAGACTATGGCGGTGGCGGTAGTAATTAGTAAAATCTTCATATTATAATCGAGAAATTCAATCCCTTCAGATTATTTTGTTATCATACTTGAAAAAATAATGGTTGTGTGGTCAGATTGTCCAACAATAAAGAAGTGCCACGCCGGCATCAGTTAACGGCTGCTTTGAGGAGCACGATAGTTCTTATTATAAAGAGGCTATAGAACTTATTGAAACTTGCTGGAAAAAGAGCCGAAAAAAGATTATTTAAAAAAATTAATATATTTTTTCCAAAGTATATTTTTTTTGTTGGGTCGGGTACTTCTGGGACCACCCTCGTACGTACAGATTCCATCGCGTACAAATATATGTAATAACAACATTCACTGAAGCGCCTGTTTGCTTTTGCATTCGTTGATATCAATAAATGCCGACTCACATTTCTAATGCCCGCATTTAAAGCGTTTACATTTGTTTCTATTATTATAAATGAAAACAAGAGATTACGCGTTCTGGTATCCGGATGAACGCGAACCTGTTATTAAAATATAATCCTACATTGTTCAATAGTACGAACGATTTCATTTCTCCGAAATTAATGTTTTACTAACGATACGTGCATCTCATTGCTAATTTGTTGATCCTTTACACCAGATCAGTGAACAGTTTGGTGAATCATACGCCATAGGAGTACGCTACACACAGAAAAATCTGTCGTTTTGTCAAAGACTTACGCTTGGATTCAATGGGACGTTGCACTCAGCATTCTTCAAATACAGCGACGTTTTCTCCAATAGGAAGTGTATAGTCGGTAACGAATTATATCGTATTGTCGATTCAACTACAAGATGTCATTGGATTCCAATGAATGATTCAGTCGCAGCCTGTCGTTGAATCGAATCTGTGTTTGGTAATTGATTCCAAACTACTTTCTTTTCCTTGGATCAACAGATTTTATTGCGAGGACAGCTTATTGATTCGTTTGGATGTTTAATGGTGTGAAGTTATAAGGAGCATGATATAAGAACTAGACAGAAGCCTGCACCAGTTCTTGCATTATTGCCTGAAATATTAATGTCTGACTAATCTAAATACCTACATTCAAATGTGGGTTTCAGCTCTTCTAAGTCCCAATTTCTGAGTAGGTCCTCCATTTAATATATGTAACTGGACACATTTAAATCACACAATTGCTGATGCAATACGCAAAACCACGAGATGACACAACACGGCTAACACCGAAACAACACAACGGAACAACTTCGTTCATGTTGACGAGTTCGCGGCGATAGTAGCACTGAGATCATCCCCCTGTTCTTAATTCTTACCTTCATTGAATCGGGACATCAGTCCTGCCGAGTACTGATTATAGTTCAGCGAACGACAAGGGCCAGTGAAACAGAATTAATTTTTATCAGATGAATTATCACGAACTGTTGTTGCAGTAATAATAAAAACACAAAAAACATACAAAGAAAAAAAGTATTAAAATATTAAAACAGGTCACTAAAATAATTGTCGACAAAATCACAAATAGAATAAAACGCTTTTTGTTTGAGGTAAACTATAAGTTTCCTTTTAAAATGCTCAGTGCTTAATGACTTGATTGATTCAGGGAGAAGGTTATAAAACTTGATGCCATAAAAATTATGTCCATCCCTGGCTCTCTGTACTCTACTGTATGGAGTTACAATGTTATTCTGGTACCTAGTATCATAGCTGTGTAAGTCCAAGTTCTTGCTGTAGTTGTTCATATTTCTTTTTACATACATTAGACAATCTAGAATGTATACACTTGGCAAAGTCAAAATTCCCATCTTAATGAATGTATCAACACATGAATCCCGATAGCCAGGATGGCACATTACTCTAAGGCATTTTCTTTGTAATGCAAATACTCTTGAGGCATGTGAGGAATGGCCCCATAGTAAAACTCCATAGACCATATGAGAATAAAAGTGGCTATAGTAAGCCTGCAATGTAACGTTATGTGAAACACAGTTTACCAAACTTCGAATTACAAATATACTCTTATTAAGTTTCGTAGACAAATGATTAATGTGTTGTTCCGGAAACAACAGAAAACAATCGAAAATAACAGAGCACAACCGAAAACCTCAGAGAATAACAAAAAACAATAAGGAACAGCCAAAAACAACAGAAAATGACTGAAAGCAACAGAAAACAATAGAAAACAACGGGAAGTGACAGGAAAACAGCAGAAACTGTTATTGTTTTCTGTTGTTTTCGGCTGTTTTTAGTAATATATGAATAAATAATGTCATATTAGATATTAGTATATTCTGTTGTTTTGGTTGTTTCTTGTTGTTTCCTGTTGTAGTCGGGAGTTTTCTGTTGTTTTATGCTGTTTGTTCTCATCATTTTCTGTTGTTATCTAATCGTTCTGTGTCGTGTAACATGCAAATGACCGAATTGCTTTTAGTGAAATTTTGAAACAGTATTATTACCTTGGAGAGGATGGAAAACGCGTATGGTTTTTAGAACACGTGTTAGCGATGGCGCTGCAATAACAAAAAAACTAAAAATACAAAAACACTTGAAACTTCACTTCTAACCATTTTAGGGGTCCCGGATCATTTTGCTACTGTCTTTGGATGTAGGTGAAATTGGGGTGGTTGAGGGATGGAGGGTTGTAAAGGCCTACAGGCATACAGTGGATCTGGCGATGATTTGGTTGCAAGAGGATCTTAGATTATAGCTTTATGCCATGGACAAATAATAAACTGGTATCACGGTAATGTGTGGGAAGTACAGAGTCAACTTGACTTCATTTTTTTAAAATACTGTTTTTTCTTTCAATGTATTGCTTCCAAGAAAGGAGGAATTGATGTATAATTCATCCCCCTCCCCCCTCCTCTACCGTCGTACTTCAGCCGCATTGTAGCAACTTTGCCGAGTCAACCAGTCTGGGACGACGTTACAAAAGCTGTCCGGTAGCGCGTTGGAATCGAGAGATCATAGGTAGCCGTGGAGGGCCCTCTAGGGCCGCGGAAAACGTGTCAGCCTATAAAGCCGAGGCGAGCACTTGTGCGTCGGCCGTCGGGCGCATTGTTCGGCGTTTATTGCGGCGGGGTGGGGCACGAACAAAAGCTGACGTCTGGAGCGCCCTCCACTTCCTATACATCATATAAAAGTCGTCAGACTACGTGTATAACAATTAGAAGAGGCGAGACTGACTGAGAGGCTCCGTACGGAGGGTGGAACGACCCCACTTGAGGTCTCGAGAGGACTGCGGGATGCACCAGTCGATGGGTTTGGCGCATGTAGCGGTATGTTATACTTTAACAGGGTGGTCGCCCCCTCTTTAGCGAACAAATAGAAGGGAGTAGAGGTTTTCTCAAACTGCGGGACTACGGGATCATCATAGTTACAATAATGTCTTAACATTAAAGATATCTTTATTTAAATGATATATCAGTATTTTTGAGCTTACAGACACACTTTTTGCAGGCGAACCCCTGAAGCATAACCATTTCCCAAAATATCTTGGAGTAACGTTAGATCGCACCCTCTGCTATAAGAAACATCTCGCAAACACTGCAGGAAAACTCAGAACACGCAACAACATTATCCAAAAGCTGTGTGGAACGATGTGGGGTGCCACTGCTCTAACTCTAGGAACCAGTGCACTAGCTCTTGTCTATTCGTGTGCTGAGTACTGTGCGCCTGTCTGGATTAACAGCCATCATACCAGACTAATTGACGTCCAACTAAATCACACTGTGAGACTTATTACAGGCGCAGTTGTGACAACCCCAACTCAATGGCTGCCTGTACTCTCTGGATTAGCCCCACCGCAGCTGCGAAAGACTGACGCCCTTCTAAGGAAGTATAACAAGATTACGGCCAACAACAAACTGCCCATCCACCGAGCAATACCCCCGTTGCAGGTAAACAGACTTAAATCCCGACAACTACCAATGTGAGATGCAGAAGGGCTTAAAACCAATAACTTCGACTCCTTAAACCAATGGCGCTCCCAGTGGGAAGGTTTTGCGGAACACGACCCGCGATGCGCATTTATGGGGGCAGCCTTACTTCCAGGATCAGAACTACCCCGGAAAGAGTGGGTAAAACTTAATAGAGTCCGAACAGGCCACGGCAGATGTGCCGACTCCCTTTACAAGTGGGGCTATGTGCAATCTCCCTTATGTGACTGTGGCGCGTCCCGCCAAACTATAAACCATATTACGAGGGAATGTGAACTGCGTGCGTTTCAGGGATCGCGAGAAGAGTTCTTTTCAGCCACACCGTTGGCGCTGAAGTGGTTGAAAGAACTTGACATCAACCTGTAAATACCAAAGACTATGTATCTTAGTTTGTGGCTGTATATATTTTATTTTAGTATAGGTTATAATAGTTTTTTTTTTAATCTATATTTACTATTGTCATGTTTTTGAGCCATACGATAAATAAATAAAATAAATAATAAGCTTACAGGGAGAGAAGAATTACCGATTTGACGGACGGTCTGACAGAAACAAGTGAAAGCAAGCTTTCCATAGTGTTGACACCCTTATCCCATATCCTAAGAACATTGTATGTCAAGTTCTAATTTTTTTGCAACTACGATGCTTCTTCGTTCATTAACGTCATGCAACAGTGTTATTGTTCAACATATCAACAATAATTAGTAAGTTGGATAGCTCTACCACTATAATTTTTCCAATTAGTCGTTTTACTATATGTTTTCACAACCATTTCAAACACATTTTCATCAATTATTCAACGTAATTAGGTTTTAATCAGCGTGTCTTGTAATGCGAGGTTATCAGTAAAACAATTTTTCTGTTGTGGAGATAACGACAATCTACATGCATGTCTTGCATACTAGATTGATAAGAAACATTTCAAGAAAACATCGCTTCCTATTAATCACTCTCACAGACCTTCGGAATGGTTTTTGTATTTTCGGCGGCGGCTAAACCTTTGTTCTAATAGTAACGCTTATCAGTGAATAATATTACCAACATGATTCGTCAGTTTTAGATAAGGATTATTATTCGTGGCCATAATATCATCAATTTCATTCGGCTACTTGGTGTCTCAAACTAGTTATCTAAAACTGTTGTTTTCATACCAATGTCAAATCATCATCATAGTCACAATGTGTCAAAAGACATGTTGTAAACTCGTAAAGTACATTAAGTCGGAGCTAGGGTATTGCCAACACGAATATTATTAATAGCTTTGAGAACTGTAGCTCGCCATCGTTCGCAATTTACTGTCAGTTGAGTAGCGCTTTCGATACTCATATCCAGCAACTGTTTCGTCATATCCATCCAGCGTGTAGGGGAACGGCCACGTCGCCGCCCACTCGGGGCACGACCCTGAACTACAAGTTTCTCCATACTATCGCTTCTGTGAATATGTCCGAAGAATTCTCGTCGCCAATGGAGGATAGTCTCTTTGGATTACCGAGCTCATCCAGTATGAAAACTTTAGTTCGATGGGCGGTATAAGGGACTCTCAGCATTATCCTCCACGTCCACATTTCAAAAGCATCTATGCGAGCTCGATTTGCCTTTTTTAACAGTCCAAATTTCCGAGGCATACAAAAATATGGAGATCACAAGACACTGAACCAGCGACATTTTGGTAGCTTTAGTGATGTCAAGGGACAAGAGCGTCGATAATTTTTTTCTTGGGTGAGGTAAGTTTTTTCTTGGTGGATCGGGAGGGTGAGAAATTTTGTGCACCTCATTTTTAGTGGCATTACATGATCAGCAAAATACATTCGCCGGGAGGGGAGGGGGGTATTGCGGCATTATTTAACGTTTGCATAACTATATGACGTTTAATTCAAAATTTGTGGATTATTATTTATCATTCTTCCCCCGTGTGGGGGCGGGTTAGAATATCGCCCATCGTATACCCTGCGTGTCGTAAAAGGCGACTAAAAGGAACACCGAACTACTGTCGGTATAAACAGTAACCTCTCCTCAACCAACAACTTTGGGTGGACGAGTTGAGAAGAGTCAGGACACCTTCTTGTCCTTGAGGTGAGAAATTGTCCCTAAAGGCGGATGAACCAGTAGGTACATCTGGTCAACGGCATGAGGATGCAGAAAGCAAATGGGAAACTACTGCATTGAAGATCTTAAAGATATCCCAAGAGAAGCTCGTAAAATGAGTAACGTGAGAAGCTATTGATAATATTAGGGTCGACAACACTCTAGCTCCGACTTAATGCATTTTACGAGTTCTTTCTTGGTAGTTCAATATGCATCTTTAAGCAAAGAGCTTTTTCTTAATTATTATTCAACATTGACATTTCAAAGTTTTGTGTACCTCGGTTCTTTGACCGACAATTCGGGTACCTAGCTGTGAAAATGAGATTCGACGGCGCATTCAACAGGCATGTGTCGCCATGACAAAGCTTACTAAAATATGGCTACCAAAATGTCGCTGGTTCAGTCTCTTGTGTTCTCCATATTTTTGTATGTCTCGTACTGTTTAAAAGGCAGATCGAGCTCGCATTGATGCTTTTGAATTATGGACGTGGAGGAGAATGTTGAGAGTTCCTTATTTCGCCCATCGAACTAACGCTTCCATACTGGATGAGCTCGGCAATCCAAAGAGACTATCCTTCATTGTGTCGACGAGAATGCTTACATTCTTCGGACATACTCACAGAAGCGATGATATGGAGAAACTTGTAGTTCAGAGTCATGCTCCAAGTGGGCGGCGCCGTGGCCGTTCCCCTACATGCTGGGTGGATACGACGAAACAGTTACTGGATATGAGTATCAAGAGCGCCACTGAACTGACAGTAAATCGCGAACGATGGCGAGATACAGTTCTCAAAACTATTGATAATATTCGTGTCGGCAATACTCTTCTAGCTCGGACTTAATGTACTTTACGAATTTACAACATGTCTTTTGAGATATTGTGGCTATGATGATGATTTGACATTGGTATGAAAACAACAGTTTTAGATAATTGGTTAAAGACACCAAATAGCCGAATAGAATTGATGATATTATTGTCATGAATAATAATCCTTATCTAAAACTGACGAATCATGTTAGTAACATTATTGACTGATAAAGCCTTACTATTAGAACAAAGATTTAACCGCCGAAAACACAAAAACCATTCCAAAAGTCGGCATGTGATTAATAGAAGGCGATATTTTCTTGATATGTTTCTTATCAATCTAATATGCAAGACATGCATGTAGATTGTCGTTATCTCCACAATAGAAAAATTGTTTTACTGATAACCTCGCATTACGAGACATGCTGATTAAAACCTAATTACGTTCAATAATTGATGAAAATGTGTTTGAAATGGTTGTGAAAACATACAGTAAAACGACTAATTGGTAAAATTATAATGGCGTAGCTATCCAACAAACTAATTATTCTTGATAGGTTGAACACTGACATTGTTACTGACAAAGAGTTGTCTATTGTATCTAGTGGTTCACACTCACAAAGCTCATGAAAGGTTGACTCAGTGCCTCTTTTATACTATCTACCACGGGTGGATTTAGGATTTGTTCTAGTAGGGGCCAAACAAGTTCCACCGCGCTTGAATATCATGATGAGCTGGAGATTTACCCGCATGATTTTGTGAAGTGTAAAAAAAAGCTCTCAACCCAACTTTTGGTATCTCTTCTATCAATATTGCATGTTTCCGTTACATTTTCCATTTTTCATTGCTCCAGGGGGGGGGGGGTCGGACCGGCCCTCTGAAGAGCAAAAAGACAAAAAAATCCTCAAACTTTTGCTATTTATATAAATATAGTATGCTTCCGTACAGCTCTAGGGGAGGGCATAGATCTCCAACGCAATCGAAAAATCATCATCATAGTCACTATGGCTTTAAGAGACATGTTGTGAACTCGTAAAATACATGAAGTCGGAGCTACAGTATTGTGGACACGAATATTATCAATAGTTGTGAGAACTGTAGCTCGCCATCGTTCGGGATTTACTGTGAGTTCAGTGGCGCTGTTGATACTCATATCCAGCAACTGTTTCGTCGCATCCACCCAGCGTGTAGGGGGACGGCCACGGCGCCGCCCACTCGGGGCATGACCCTGATCTACAGGTTTCTCCATATTATCGCTTCTGTGAATATGTCCGAAGCATATAAGCGTTCTCGTTGACATAATGGAGGATAGTCTCTTTGGATTACCGAGTTCATCCAGTATGGAAACGTTAGTTCGATGGGCGGTGTAAGGAAACCTCAGCATTCTCCTCCACGTCCACATGTCAAAGGCATCTATGCGAGCTCAATTTGCCCTTTGAATAGTCTAAGTTTCCGAGGCATATAAAAATATGGAGAACACAAGAGATTGAACCAGCGACATTTTGGTAGCTTTAATGATGTTAGGGTACGCCATATTTTATTAAGCTTTGTCATGGCCACACCTGCCTGTTGAATACGCCGTCGAATCTCATTTTCACAGCTACCCGAATTGTCGATCAAAGAACCGAGGTACACAAAGCCTTGAACTACTTCACAACGGCCTACTGACTTTACTTCTCGATGATGATCGTGCTCTCTATTTAGATCATAACCTTGACCTTGTAGTTAATACCAAGACCATATGCTGCACTGCGTTGTTCTAAAATGTTTGATAGAGCTACTACTTCTTCCTGAGAAGCAGCAATAAGGGTTGTATCGTCAGCAAATCTTAAGTTGGACATTTTGCAGTTGTCCAATACCTGTCTCATCACAAATTCAGAGTAAATGTTAAATATCGAATGTAAACGAAAACTAGAATTTTAGATGATAGGTTTCCTAGCTGTTTTTTGATGTTAACATTGCGAAAAAGATGCCACTCAATTTTACCGATCTGTCTGCCTGTGATCCTTCAATGTTTGAGAGGGTGTTTTGAGCTTGATCTAAATCTTAACGTTTTGGTTGTATATTCGTTTGTTGCTTTGTTTGACAAAGAATGTATTATAGTATTGGTGTCGTTCTAAAGATGGTTTTGATTTCAGATAACCTTCTATGTATACGAAGTCTATTTATTATATGTGGATAGTTGACTTGGAACTACAGTTGAAGTATCATTATATTTCAAAGCCTGAAGATAGCTTAGTTTTTGCTCTAAGTACATTTTCTAAGACGTTTTAGAAGGATTATGATTAATTTTCTGTCGATCTTTGTATTTCGATACAGGCCACAGGTGTGGTAGGTTCAGTATACATCTGGTTTCACTGACAATGCACTAAAGCGCAACTGTAGTTTCTTAAAAAAATCACCCAATAAAACTATCTTAAGCCAAACAGTGATACCTTTTGAGTTAATGTTCGTTTAAAAGTAGCAAATTGTACGTTTATGAAGCTCATAACTGAGAGCGGGCTGTATATCATCGGTAATGACCGTGACAAGTTGAGTCTAATTTTACGCAGTAAACGCACTCACAAATAAATACTCGTAGTTCGAACCATAAATCCGTTTGACGTTCCAGGCTGGATCCGAACTAAAAACACGCCACGCTTCCGCAATCTGTACTCTGTACTTCAGAGCAGATTACGAATGCTGTATACGGGGGTGGTTAAATAAATTCGAATAAGTTCATTTGTTCATGCCAATATATTAGCCAATCACGTCAAAACGGAGATAACAGATACATCCTAGACATGTGAAATCTAATGTTTATAAATGATTTTAGATTAATAGTACCGTGTTAACAAGTAGAATAACACTAAATAAAAAATACATTAAAATTAAAAAGATAACAATTTTATTATTATGTACGTTAGTAAAAAGCATTTTTAGCCAAGGTCTCCTTTACTGTACTATAAAGTTGGTTGTAGGGCAGGTCCCTAATGCTGTCTGGCAGAGTATTGGAAAACTTGATTGGCTAGTAGCTCGGGCCATCCTGTCACATTCTTAGATGGCAATATGATGTTACAGGGTGTTTGATAACGCTAATGTACGGTAAATCAGCAGCAGAAGACTAAACAACAATGGTATGAAAATACCACAGAGTTAACATCTCTAGAGGGAGCCTAATTTGAATATTGGCCAGCCAACATCTATAGCGCTATTGCCACTCTTCTTCGGCCGCTTCCAGTTTCTTCAAAATCTGGCAGTTTCCGCAGTTTGACCACAAAGTATTTAACTGGGTATTTAACTATACATTTCAATATACTTGCAATGTAACTGATTTACGTGAAAATAATTTGTACTGATTTAATCAAATCTCAAAAATGGTAAATTTCATAGCGGAATGTCGCAATAACTTCTAATATGTCATAAATCTAGCAACCTACAATCGGCGTGCCCTTAAGCTGTCACGTGGCTGTCATTGTAGTTGCGGTTATTGCGCGTGTCGAGATTTTTGTGATTTTAGTGTATATTTGACTGACTTTGTGACTTTTTGTGGTGTGAATTAAATTATTTATGAACAATATTGTCATAATTGCATGATGAGACTACATAAAAAGTGCATAGTTTGCTGTAATAGCGACGAATCGGTGAACACTTCTTATCATAGGTGAGTATAGGTTTTGTATTAGTTTTCAGTAGCGTAATATATGGGGATAAGTGGGAACAAAAGTAATTTCACTCCAGTTTGAGGAATAATAGTGGTTGTTAATGTATGTTTTGTGCACGCATTACATTCATGTCAATCAACATGAATTTTCCAAAAACCATTTTTTACACTATTTGAGGACGTGAAATGTAAAAATGTATGCCACATTTACTTACAGAAAATCTATCTATGAGAATTTTATAGAACTGGATATTACCTAATGCAATTATTATATTTTATTGCTGAAGTAAAGATACGATGCGGCCATTCCAACAGGCTACCTTTCAGAACACTGTTAGATATGTTTTGAAAAACACTTCATGGTAATAATAAATTATCAACTGTTACAATTATAATAAGGGTAACTCTCTAAGTATAGCTAAATACTAATACAGCTTATTGGTATCAGTTTGAGCATCCAATTTTAATATAAAGCTGCACGCTACTGGTAATGCCCTTAAGCTGTCAAAATTTCCGTTACATGTTGGCTGGTCAGCGACCTGTGCATTTTGTTGTTTACACTCCCTCTATAGATGTTAACTCTGTGGAAAATACTTACTATTCATTTTAAGTGCGGTCCTGTCACATAGGTCTTATAGATATGGTTTGAAGCTCGCGGATGCAGAAAAGACAAGTATTTCTTCCTCAATTTGAACCATTCAAGACTGTCTAGGTCATCCAACGTGTGGACTATGATGTGAATACGAAATATGATCTGTGCATCTAGCTCTTTACACGAGATGATTGAGGATGAAAGAGGATTCCATTATGGGTCAATATCTTGATTTCCCTAAGCATTTCGTAGATATGTTACTGGGAAAAATCACTCCCTTTGGTGAGTACTATACGCCTTCTGGAGAAAAGTGCCAACTCAGGAAATACCCTATATGTCAGCATGTGACTGAAAATTACTACACAATTTTTGAAAAGTATGTATAGAGGGCAGGCACTGTTAAACCCCAAGAGCCATAATCGCCAACCTGCAATCCTCTCTGTAGTCTAGATTTGCTTTGGATCGCAAATAGCCTATGAACTTCTGCAGAGTGTCTCCAAGCCAAAATATTCATAATATTCAGGTATTATTTTGAGAGCGCTTTTCCACTGAAAAGAAGAGTCAGTAACTCTAACTATAACACTAAAGGTAGAAAACCTTGGCTGACCAAAGGTCTCCTTATATCGGGACAAAAGCTAAAAAACTGTATTTTCTTATTGTTGACAATAAAACTAAGGATTATTATAATAAATACAAAAACATATATAAAAATCTCCTTAAAGAGGCAAAAAAACTGTGATGTCATTCTTAATTCTAATAATAGATCACGAGCTGTTTGGCGTGTAATCAAACCGGAGAAGAAAAACACTAAAATTGTTGAACTATCAGTAAATAAAGAAATTATTCGGGATGACTGTGTAGTTGCAAATAATTTCAATCAGCACTTCTCCAATGCCCCAAAACAACTTAGAAAAAAGGTAGAACCTAAGCTTGTTCCGTTCAATATTGATAACAGAAGATGGCTTAAGCACCAACTTGGTCAAAAAATGTTCTAATTTTATTGTCAGGCCTTTAACATATGCTAACTTATCTACGCAATCTGGAGAATTTCCACATGATCTGTAAATTTCCAAAATAATACTTGTGCTCAGATCAGGGAGCCCTAGCGATGTAAAAAATTATAGACCTATATCTCTCTTAAGTGCATTCGCAAAAGTTATAGAAAAACATGTGGCAATTTGCTTGACAGAATGCTTCCTAAAAAACAATTTATTTAACAGCAATCAGTTTGGGAATTCCTCAAAGGTCTATCCACAACAAAGGCCATAATCGCATTTGTCAACATGATTTATGACAGAATCGATGAAGGCAACAAATCGATTGGAATCTTCATTGACCTAAGTAAAGCTTTTGACTTGGTTGACCATACTTTGCTGTTGGATAAGTTAGAGCTATATGGCATTAGATGACTGCCACTCAGGTGGTTTGGTAGCTACTTGAACAATCGTCGTCACTATGTTCAAGTGAACAGCAGCCAGTCGAGTGTACTTGAATACGAGGTGGGTGTACCACAAGAGTCTATACTGGGATCTCTGCTGTATATTATTTTTGTGAACGATTTTGTTAGCAATAATTAAGTCATGTACGCTGATGATACATCATTCCTTATAACTTCGCCTAGTGTACCTGAACTAACAAGATCTGCTAGTAATGAACTTACTCGTATGCAAGAATGGTTCACGCACAACTGTCTAATTCTAAATAAAGAAAAAACATTGTTTCTACGATTCTCTTGCACACCAGAGTAAAATGAGAGTGTCTTAGTTACACCATCAGAGGGGTTTACCAAACAATCAAATGTGGTTAAATTTCTCGGCATACATCTGACAGAAAACTGTAAGTGGAATTTGCACATAAACAAATGTCTGTGAAAAATACTCCCTCTAGCCTACTGTATAAATAGGCTAAGATTCGTTGTGGATAGACCTGTGATCATGACTTACTATTTCTCGTACTTTCAGGCAACAATCTCGTATGGAATCATTGCCTGGGGTGCATCTAATCACGCACACAGGATCTTTCTAATCCAGAAAAGGGTTGTTAGAATGATTGCTTTAGTAAATAGAACATATCACTGCAAATATATTTTTATTAAACTAAACATACACTGTCCTGTATTTATATATATCAAGTGTTGCTATACATCAAAGAAAATAACAGTTGCATTGATGTCCTCAATTTACACAACTGTTACAACACAAGAAATCATTCAACTTTACAAATCCCAGCACATAGACTGTCACTAACTGAAAATAGTCCCAAATATATGGGTAAGAAATTATATAACAAATTACCTATTCACTTAAAACATGCTAATCTCCAAGAATTTAAAAGAAATATAAAGTCACTACTTCTAAGAAAAGCTTACTACTCTATCAATGAGTACCTCTGTGATGACCCAAATTCATTTTGACTGTTTTTACTTCGTTCTGTGAATGTATATTATTGTTCTTTTTTGTGTACGTTGTTATGTGACCATTTGCTGTTATAGTAATGTCAAACGATCATACAATTATATTTTTAAACATGTATGTACATTAGATACATATTTATATATTTATTTACAATCATGGCTCATGTCATCATTGATGATCTCTGAATAAAGCTGATTATTATTATTATTAACATATGACAAAAATATCTCAAAATATTCTGTTCCCAAACTTAAAAAACTGCTCACTTGTCAAAGATTCTCCAACACCGAAGAAGTGGTGTCGGTAGTATTTTCTTTTTTAAGCAGGGTACTTTTGGTTCCACCCTCATACTTCGAAGCAGATTATGAGTCGTATATTACATTTTTTCAAAGCGGAGGCGTATTTCTTGCGTCCCATAAAACTTATCTATCTCTATGTCTGTGTGTATAAAATAAAGTGGGGTGTGTCTTTTATGGAGGGCCTGCTGCTCCCTAAGGGGTATTCTGCGGACGAGTGTTGATTGACTGCTTTAGGAGGGAAGCCTCGCCCCAGCTGTTTCTTGAGGGAGGACACCGCAGATGATTGACGCGCTTGTAGCGTCAGTTTCTAGAAAACTGGAGCGAAGAGAGTTGACTTGTCGTTCTCATTCTTGGGCCCACGAAGCTATAATAACTACATCAAAACATTTCAAAAACTCTGGAAAACTATGTCCAGATTTTATCAACATGCATATTTAACAAAGACTTTGACAAAGCTTTTCTATTGGATGTTGTTTAGCAAAAGCTTTCTATAGTATATTGCGGACTAGGTTAATAAGTATCATCTAATAGTATTTCATCAATATTGGAAACAAAACGTCAAAGCTGGATGACACTTTCATTAAAAATATTTTAGAATTCATGGATCAAAATCATAGCAGAAAATCAGAACAAAGTGACTGATTTGCAAAGTAATGCTAGATTTTTAATGTTTACCTTATAATTATTGTACAATTACCAACTGCAATTGCAGTTAGATTGATTATAGTCTGGATGCATGTTTGTTATAGAATAAACCGTCTTATAGAAATATTCACAGAGGATGTAAAGATTGTAGGCACTGCGTAAAAGGCACCATAGCGCAGAAACACATTTATTTAAAGCACCTTATTCACTTTCTGACCATACGAAAGGTTTTTAGTTCAGGAAAAATAAGGATATTATACGTTATACTTTTGCCAGATCGCAAGGCTTTGCTGATAAGTAGGATAGGCAACCAGTAATGCACGGTTGCATCGTGTGTGTCTATACTGTTTATAATAGCTTTGTGAAATGCAATAAAATGTTATTTTTACCCTTTTTCATTATAATACAAAGGTATATTGGAGGTATTTATAATTATTATCGATTATAAATTATTGTTTTATCAAAACAATGCAGTAATTTGAATTTCTTGTCATCATCATCATCATCATTAAATTAACAGTACATTTTATCTAGTGATCAAGTGTGTCGGTTTTGTGGAATCTGATTGGTTGAGATTAGCAATGGGCCTATACCACATTTTTTGTTTATTGGCTTAAACGAACCCTGACACCACGTAGATGCCATGAATAATTTTACAAAATTTTTCTATCGTATTTATAACCGAAAAAAATTGCTCGAAATATTGAATTTTTTGAATCCATACACTTCCCGGCCAGGTCGTGACGTCACTTGTAGGGAACCAATAAGAGCTCACTGGTACAAAACAATAGCATCCGCTCGTAGTCATCGGACCACGAAAGGACGCTTCTCATTGGTTCCCTACAGAAATGGCGCTTCTCATTGGTTCCCTACAGGTGACGTCATCATCGGCTATTTCAAATTACAGCACAATTTTCTTTTTAGTGTTATTCTCATTTGGATCAAGTTTTCTGCTGACTTTTTACAGTAAACGGTCCTATGTATCATCAAAAATAATACCGCAATAAATAAATTGATCAATTTGAGATCACGGTATAGGCCCATTGCTAAACTCTTTGTTAAACAGGAAAATGCAAGTTTTTACCCATTTAGGATGCAAAATCAGAGTTGAAAAGATACTAGAGAGTTCACAATGGCCAATTATATATAAAGCACGTCTTTTTTCACCTTTTTTTTTTGAAGTAAATTTCAAGAGAAATCAATAATTTTCAGGGAACTTTGACAGATGCAAGTTCTTGAATGGGCTGCTCAGATTGCCCGTGTTGATAAAGTCGGACCTATAACTTTCATACAGCAATTGGGAAAAAAGTGCAAAGAATGCATTTGAATTTACAAAAAAATACATTTGATCTTTGAAGTCGGAATCCACATTGTCTGTCGTTGATTAAGTGATTATAGTCGGCCCAGCATCTGGACAGTACTGTTTTGAACAGTTTTAGTCACATGATTTGTTTAGCAAGGAAACACATTTTCTCCCAACCTTGCTCTAAGCTCGCGGTACATCATTCACAGGGAACACAAAACCTTATCTACCTTGAAACTCCCTCCAACTTTCATCCTTTCGGGATGTATCTTTTAACATACCATAAAAAATACCGTCAGCCCTAACGCGTCTGAATTACGCCCTTGAAAAATTCATGGAGCTCCCGCTTCGTTGTCGCGAGCTTTCCGAGCATTCTGGCGCTAAAACTGAAAGAAAGAACGTCTACTCAAAGTTGACGCGTCCTCCCCCCTCTGTGAATATCTCGTAAAAACCGGCTATCGATCTGACATAAAAAGGTTTTCCTATCAGCAGTTAACCTTTGATACTACGAAGTACAGGTATTTCCCTACTTTCGGAAGCGTTCCTGCATGATCAAACAGACAGGCTGCGCATATATTAAAATGTTAATAGAAGAAGCATTGGGTCAAGAGTTGTTCTTCGAAACGACGACAGCAGCATGCCTCACAGATCAACGCAGATATCAAAAAAATTGTCGAGTGGGGATTAGTAAATAAAGTACAGTTCAACGTACAGAAAACCCAGGCAACAACACTTACAAAGAAATCTCACACTGGCTTACCAACATTGGAAATGGAGGGTCACCCCATAGACGAGTCACCTTCCGTCAAGCTTTTGGGGATCAACATCAACAACAACATGTCTTGGCACGACCACGTCGTCAGTATTGCTAAAACGGCATCCCAGAAGCTTGGAGTTTTGTTCCGCTGTAGGAAGCTGTACACACCAGAGCAACTACTGCTGCTCTACAAGGCACAGATCCGACCACCGCTGGAGTATTGCTCCCATGTGTGGGGATGCGCTCCCAAGCACTCTCTAAAGCTTCTGGACACCATCTAGAAGAGAGCAATTAGACTAATCGATACGCCTAACCTCACAAAGGACCTCCACAGCCTGGAACATCGAAGAAGGGTGGCTGACCTGTCCCTGTTCTACAGATTCTATCACGGAAGATGTTCGAGTGAGCTCTCCCAGGTAATAACAGCAAAGGCCGCCCGAATGAGGAACACTAGAGAGGCTCTGCGAGCTCATCCTTACCAGGTCGAGGTCCCTGCTCCACGAACCAGTCTCCTCCAGCATTCCTTTTTTTGGAGAACTTCGACGCTGTGGAACGAGCTGCCTGGGAATTTGTTTCCCGCCGGCTACAACCTGCAGCGCTTCAAATCTAACGGGCTCCGACACTTATCCTCTCGCAGCGCTTCTACAGCGACATAGGCTTTTAGCCTTTGCGGGAGGCTCTCCATAAAAAAAAAGAAAAGAAACTGTAATTAACTGCCAATATCACTATTTCATTTTTGGACAATTTTTGAACATTTTTTCAAGTTTTGGAACAGAAAATAGTCCGCGGGGGCTAACTCTCGCAAATATGATGCTGTTGTACTGTAGTTTCATATAGGGTGAACACCTTAAACTCCGAAGTTTGATATCTCCGATATTATTTCAGAAACGGAAAAAAGTTGTAGATAAAGTTAAAGTCTACATCTACATTTTATCAGGTTATACAGGGTAATTTCAGTGATATGGCCACTTGTATGTGAAAATCTTAATGAATGCATCACCCTGTATCTTAAAAAATCAATAACTGAAAGCCTGATTCCCAATACTAGAATAATAACGTCGTTGCTTAGATTTGTCTAAAGTTATCAAGTTTCTGTTATCCTTGATTTTGTATACAGGGTGAACCAAAACTCGCGACCATGATTTTCTTTGTTACTTTAAATGGAACACCCTGTATTTTACAGCATCGTCAAAAGGTTCTTACAGAATGCTTCCACTTTTATTAAGCACACCCTATAGCTAATTGTAACAGTTATGGAGCTAGGGACTCGAAGGACAGGAATGAAAGAACTAGCAGGAAGTCGTAACAGGAGATCAATTAAACAGTCTAGCTTTCCCTAGAAAAATCTTCGGTTTATAAGAGAGAGTCAGTCACTTTTGCATACCTAGCCATAATCTATTTTCCTCTTTTTGATGCGTTCAGACATAAACCTTCTTGTAGTAACTATGCATCACCCGCATCATGGAAGCTAAGCCACGGCTGTACTTATTTTTGAAAATCTATGCATTAGCAATGGAGCAAATAGCAAAAAGTAGTCAGACCTACATACCCCCCCCCCCCCCCCGTGTGGGGACGGGTTAGAATATCTCCCATCGTATATCCTGCGTGGCTACGTTTTTCCCGTCCCAACTATAGGGTAGGCAGGTATCAACAGGTAAATCAATAATAGTAATTTGCACCGGTGTGGTTAATGCATGAAACTTATATCAAAGTGAAGATAATTTTATTGCAAACATGTCGATATAGGGTTGTCTGCAAAAAATCAGTCTGGAATTCCGGTTGTCGAATTTTAAAAATCAAAATATTGCTGCCAGTGAATACGTGCGCCAGAGAGGTCCGAGCGAACTATCCTGTGTATTAACAAAGGACGCAACATAGCAGCTGCGTGTAGCTTGGCCATTGAATGAAAGAGATTGCGCATGTCATGTGTCCGTGAAATTTAAATGATTTATTTGAATGAAACATAATCAGTAATCCATAAATTTATGAATCTTCCATGTCATTATTTCACAATTAAAAAAATTTAAAAGATGTATTTACTAAGATAGTTTTGAAGGTTAAATTATTATGCACTTACTGTATTCTCACCAAGAAAGTTATTAAACTCTTCATTGTATTTTTTACCCAAAGCAGTCACTTTTTGTAGCACGTGGTATGATAACCTACAAAATCGAGTGATGCATTGGTTAACTCAATTCCACTGTATTTAAAATTTTTCTTTTTACGAAAATTTAATTTCAGCGAACAGTTTTTATACGTTTCATCGTTAAAATCAAGAACATCATCGTCCGAATTGCATAGAAAACACTTTCTAGCCATTTTTTATCACAATTTAATGTTTGTAAATAACAACAATCAGTATAGTAGTAGTAGCACGCTTTTTAAATTCAGAAGAATGAGGCAAACTGTTCCAATACAATGATGCACAGCATTTACGAGTGTATCACTAACCTTTGTTAATACACGGGATAGTCCGCTCGGACCTCTCTGGCGCACGTATTCACTGGCAGCAATATTCTGATCTTTAAAATTCGACAACCGGAATTCCAGACTGATTTTTTGCAGACAACCCTATATCGACGTGTTTGCAATAAAATTATCTTTATTTTGATATAAGTTTCATGCATTAACCACACCGGTGCAAATTACTATTATTGATTTACCTGTTTATACCTGCCTACCCTACAGTTGGGACGGGAAAAACGTAGCCAACCTAACGTTTGCATATTCTATGGGCTTCATATTGGTATTTGATTTGTCTATTAACCAAACCAGTTAAATGTTTAAAAAAATTAATTTTTCAATATTTAATTAATCATATCCTGGACTGAAATTTTTCAGCCAACCCACTCGCGATATGTTTTTTAACATATTAAATTTAATATCAAATGCTTTTCATCCATTAACCAGTTTGGTGAAAGTCGTTTTATATTCGGATCTTCTACTATAGGAGGAACTCAAATTTGGTTGACAAAAAGGTTGGGAGTGGGCGAACTCAAAAATCATTTTATGTGCAGAAGGTACTTCACGTGAAGCTACGTACCTTTTAGTTAGTAGGTACATTTTTAAACCGAAAGTGACCCTACCCGCTCTTTCACGTCAGTCCTGTATCATCTCGCTGGAGGGCCGTAATTGATATTTCCCCATAAAATAAAGTTAATGTTACAGTTTCTGCACTAAACGCTAGAGCCGGGCTATTACTGAATTTATCGGAGCCTGACCAACAACCGCGTTTATAGGAAATGACGTCACGTAATGGCACTGAGCGTCAGCTGTTTCCGACTAATATTCTCTATTTATTATTACTGAATTCGGATATATACGTATATGTATACGGTTGTGCATTTGGGGGAAGGACTGATAGGCCTGCGTGGCCCTTATCTATAACAGCCTGTCCACGTATTGGATAATCAGGGAAATTTGGATTCAAGGATAATTTGGTAATCACGTGGTACTGTACAAAGCTTTAGCAAAGTCAATTAGAAGTGAAATGTAATAGTGTAACCTTTATTGTAAAAATAAAATAAATAAAATATAATAAACAACAAGTGCCCCAAAAAAGTTAAAAACTTGTGCTTGGGTACAAGGTAATTATTATAAAATAGAAACAACAAATAAGGGTTAATTCAGGAATATTTGTATTCTATAGATATTAGTAATAATAGGTATTACGTATGTCTACAAGTTGGTGAATTTTAATTCGATTATTATTTACTATCCATTGTTTTAAACCATACTTGAATGAATTTAAAGGCACTAGACATTTTATGCTTTCTGGTATCTCATCGTATAGTCTTGGAGCAAGAAATGTATGACATCGTAATAAAGTATTTTTCCTTGCTTTTTACATGCATATCTTATGTCATATTTATGTTCGTGTTTTGTCAAGTTTGGTTTATTTTTATATTGGTAAATACCTAATGACATGAAAAATGTTTGGCGGATATCTAGAATTTTTGTTTTAGAAAATAACAAGTCACTAGGATATGTACATTTCACTTTATATAAAATTTTTATTAAACGTTTTTGTATAATTTCTATTGCTTTTATATTATTTTTACATGCTGCGCCCCACACCACAATACTATATCGTATATGACTATGAACAAGTGCTTCGTATACAATGATCATCTGTTCATAGGTAAGTATAGTGGAAAAGAGTTTAAATTTGCTTATAACGTAACATATCTTTTTGACAACATATTCTATATGCTTCTTCCATTTGATATGGCAATCTAGATATATTCCTAAGTACTTGATACCGGTGACCATTGATATAGGAGCTACCTGTCTACAACTGATTTGTAAGTTGGTGTATTTCGGTAAGCCGTTTGCGTACGACGCGAATGGAATAAAGTGAGTCTTGTTGAAATTGACTGTTAAATGTCGACTACTGAATCAGTCGAACATTTTTTTAAAACCATTTTCAGCCTTTGATTTTAATATTTCCCAACTTTCAGCAGAAAATATAACAGCTGTATCGTCTGCAAACCTCACTACACTTCCACTCACATCAACCGCAAATAGGTCATTTATATATATGTTAAAGAATAATGGTCCCAGCACCGTTCCTTGAGGAACACCGCATGTTATAGACAATGGAGAACTAGAGCATTTATTTATCACAACAGTTTGTGTTCTATTACTTAAGTAACTTTTAATTAGATGATAGATTTGACCCCGTATACCATAATTTTGTAAAGTTTTCATGAGTATAATACCATCAACTGTGTCAAATGCTTTTGCTAGGTCCACAAAGAATCATAATGTTGGAATATTTCTGTCCACACTTTTGCATAGTTCTCCTATTACATATGTCACCGCATCTTCAGTAGATTTTTTTTGAAACCGAATTGTTTATCAGAAGGTATGTTATATTTCTCTAAGAATTCTGTCAATTTGTTCTTTATTATATTTTCAAATACCTTTGCCAAACAGGAAATAAGTGAGATAGGTCTATAATTGGATAAATCATATTCATCACCAGTTTTGTATACAGGCATTACTGTCGCACTTTTGAGTATAGATGGAAAAGTACCCTTTTCTAGACAACAGTTAATTATTCTAGTAAATGGCTCCGAAATAAGATGTGCTACGATTTTGCGTGTTTCAGCAGTTAAATTGTCTATTCCAGGTGTTTTGCCATTTTTCAGCAGTATTATTAAATTAATTGGTTCTTGTTCAGTGATTTCTTGTAGTACAATGGAGTTTGAGAGTCTGATTGTTTGGGTGTCTTGGTATCGGATACTTGATTTGATTTTTTCTGCTAGATGTTTACCAGTAGAACAAAAGTATCGGTTAAATTCATTACTAGTATCTAAGTTGGTATTCAACATGTCTCCACTTTGAGACAAAATTTTACCAATGTCTTTACCAGAGTTTTTTACACCTATAACGTTATTCGCACATTTCCATAGCTTTTGTGTATTGTTGGTATAGTTCATGATTTTATCTTGATAATATGACAATTTTCTAGCTCTGATTAAATTTGTACGCTTATTATGATATTTTTTATATTTTTCTTTATGTTCTACTGACGGATCATTTATCATTATTTTGTAAAGCCTGTTTTTTCCATTCACGGAATTTATTAAAGCAGCAGTGATCCATTCTTTTCTTTTCTGTTTGTTCTTTTTTATTTTTGAATTAAAAGAAAAATACTTTTTGGAAAAAAGGTTTTATTTCAATGCTTTAAAAAGAATAAAATAAAATTTTCCCTTAAAATGTTAACTAACAACTTATAGTCTCATTATACACAATTTATAGGATCATAAAAGCTTGTCGCGAGGTTTTCCGTAAGTACCTATAAGAACTTAATTAAACTGAAATTTTTAAACAACTAAACTTAGCAGGCCAAGTCAGTCAATCAAGCAGGTACCAGTTCATTTCCACAAGTAAATCGCATGACAAGCTTTTATTGTTATTATTTATTATTTGTACTGTACAATACAAATAGAATAGAAGAATAGAAGTGCATAAAAAATATCTATTCTGCCATTTTGGATGTTCCGCCATATTAGATTTAGAATGATGTCACATTATTTTTCAAGTTACACTCAACAAATCCTTTCATTTAATACCAATATTGTAGAAGTGCATAAAAAATAACTAGTCCGCCATATTGGATGGTCCTCCATATTGGATTTAGAAAAACATTACACAGCTGCTTGTCGTGTCTTGTAATCCAAACTAAACATGTTCCACTTTAAAGAACATACATGCATGGATGCATGCATTGCCGGTTAAATAATAACTTTTAAACTCAGACCACAGAGTTAACATCTCTAGAGGGAATGTAAACAACAAAATGCATAGGTCGCTGACCAGCCAACATGTAACGGAAATCTTGACACTTTGAGGGCATTACCAGTGACGTACCACTTTATATTAAAATTGGATGTTCATTAATAGATTCAATTATTACTGTGATGTTACAAACTGGTACAATTATTATTAGTATTTAGCTATACCTAGAGAGTTACTCTTATTATAATTTGATTGTAACAGTTGATAATTTATTATTACCATGAAGTGCTTCCCCATATTTTACCCTACTGAAAACCAAAACAAAACCTATACTAACCTATGATAAGTTGTGTTCACCGATTCGCCGCTATTGCAGCAAACTATGCACTTTTTATTTCGTCCCATCATGCAATTATGACAATATTGTTCATAAATAATTTAATTCACACAACAAATAGTCACAAAGTCAGTCAAATATACACTAAAATCACAAAAATCTCGACACACGCAATAACCACAACTACAATGACAGCCACATGACAGCTTTAGGGGACGCCGATTGTAGGTTGCCAGATTTACGACATATTAGAAGTTATTGCGACATTCCGCTATGAAATTTACCATTTTTGAGATTTCGTTAAATGAATACAAATTATCTTCATGTAAATCAGTTACATTGCAAGTATATTGGAATGTATAGTTAAATACTTTGAGGAACATGTGTTCAAACTGCGGAAACTGCCAGATTTTGAAGAAACTGAAAGGTCCTTAAGCGGACGAAGAAGAGTGGCAATAGCGCTATAGATGCTGGCTGGCCAATATTCAAATTAGGCTCCCTCTACAGATGTTAACTCTGTGACTCAGACACATTTTACATCCAGAAGTGAAAAATTTTCTAGTAAAAATATCTATGGAAATTTCAAAACCAAGTTGATTTGTACGAATGCTTGGGAGGGACGAAACCAACGACGTCCTACTGACGAAACCAATAAAGAAAATTGCATCCACCACTTCGCTCCTGTACCCTCCAGGCACCTAAAAAATTAAAATAATCCAGCCTCTTGAGACTGGTGTTGCCTCCGAAGCTCGCCAGGGGGCGTAAGTATTATTAATCGCTTTTCGGTAGTAGCGAATTATTAAAGGGCCGCTAAAAAATTAATAATGAGCCGGTGTGCCTTTTAGAGTAGCCACTTTGCGGCTGTAAATACACAACGGGAGTATATTTAAAATATGAGAAGTGGAAGCGGATATTATTTTTCATAATTATGTGGAAAAGGGAAGTTCGCATTACGCTGAAGAGCTTTTAAAACGCCTCTCGCACGGAAAAAAATCACATACGAGCTCATGCTTGAATATTACAGTCGCCTTCATAGCAGGATTTTTTTTCGCTAGAAGCTTGAAGCTGTCCGAGTGAAGTGTCTAGGTTAATACAGAAGCTTTGAGGCTTATTATATTATAACTTTTATCTTTTAAAGTAGAAATATCAGTGAATAAATGTGTTAGACAAGGCTGCTAGCTGTATTTCACCAACACTATTTAACATATATTTAGACGCCATTATAAAAGAGTGTCAAACAAAATGCCCTGAAGGTATACATCTAAACCATAGTACTACCCTGAATTCTGTTTTATATGCTGATAACCTAGTACCTTTAGCCGAAACAGAAGATGACCTACAGAGAAAAATATACAATACAACCATCATAGGTATTCTGTAAACAGAGCTCCCTGAAAACACATTTTTGAAATTGTTTCATTTCAACAAAGAAGCTGCACAGTTTCTAACTCAAACTTCACTTCCGCATATGCAGGAAAGTGTGAGGGGTGACTGCAATGCCCAAGTATTTACAAGTACTCCGCGCGTTTAATTTTTTGGGACAGATTTGCTACCGATCAGATACTGAAGCAACATCTCACTTTGCGGGTGGGCACAAATAAATGAGATCGTCGCTGCTACCTGTTTTCTTTTTGTTGATCGTAGATAGAGAGCATGATAATTATCGAAAAATAAAGTCAATAGGCCGTTGTGAAGTAGTTCAAAGTTTTATATACCTCGGTTCTTTGATCTATAATTCGGGTAGCTGTGAAAATGAGATTCGACAGCGCATTCAACAGGACGTGTGGCCATGACAAAGCTTATTAAAATATGGCGTGACCATAACATCACTAAAGCTTCAAAAATGTCGCTGGTTCAGTCTCTTGTGTACTCCATATTTTTGTATGCCTCGGAAACTTGGACTATTAAAAAGGCAGATCGAGCTCGCATAGACGCTTTTGAAATGTGGACATGGAGGAGAATGCTGAGAGTTCCTTATACCGCCTATCGAACTAACGTCTCCATAATGGATGAGGTCGGTAATTCAAAGAGAGTATCCTCCATTGTGTCGACGAGAATTCTTCGGACATATACACAGAAGCGATAATATGGAGAAACTTGTAGTTCAGGGTCATGCCCCGAGTGGGCGGCGCCGTGGCCGTCCCCCTACACGCTGGGTGGATACGACGAAACAGTTGCTGGATATGAGTGTCAAGAGGGCCACTAAACTGACAACAAATCGCGAACGATGGCGAGCTACAGTGCTCAAAACTATTGAAAATATTCATGTCGGCAATACTCTAGCTCCGACTTAATGCATTTTACGAGTTCACAACATGTCTGTTAAGACATTGTGACTACGATGATGACCGGCTTTTTCATTTTAAAATTTCAGATTTCAGCAAAAAACAAAAACATAATCTGACACCCATTTGCCTTCAATGAAATGTCAACATTCAACTGGGATACCTAGCCAAAACTTCCAACGTTATCAGACATTTAGAAAACATCACTGCGGAATATGGTTTCTACTATACCTATATAAAATTTTTAACATACAATAGTGAGTACACCAGCTTAATTTTTCACACACGCATAGTTACCGTGTGAGGTTTTAGTAAAATCACATTGTTTCATCAGATTTCACACTATCTATGAACAGTGTGAACATGAGACATGACAAAATCGCCTGCATAGGTGGTTGCCTGTATATACTATTTTTTAACGGCACCAGTTAAAACGTCTCGCATAACTACCCGGTTATTTTTTATGTTTACCGAATACCAATGATGGTTAAATTTTTAACCTGGCTGTTATAACCAACTTTTTAACGACCCTGTTTAAAATAACCAGAAATTTACAGAGTAGAACCCTTAGGCCCGATTTTATCAACACGGGCATTTTAACAAAGGTTTTAACCAATCAGAGCAGCCCATTCAAGAACTTGCGTCTGTCAAAGTTCTCTGAAAATTATTGATTTCTCTTGAAATTTACTTCAAAAAGGTAAAAAAAAGACATGTTTTATATATAATCGACCATTCTGAACTCTCTTGTATCTTTTCAACTCTGACTTTCCATCCTAAATGGGTGAAAACTTGCATTTTCCTGTTTAACAAAGATTTTAGCAATTGCTAATCTCAACCAATCAGATTCCACAAAACCGATACATTTAATCACTGGATCAAATTTAATGATAATGGTGACAAGAAATTCAAATTACTGCATTATTTTGATAAAACAATAATTTACAATCGATAAGAATTATAAATAGCTCCAATATACTTTAGTGTTATACTGAAAAAGGGTAAAAATAACATTTTATTGCATTTCACAAAGCTATTATAGACACACACGATGCACGTGTGCATTACTGGTTGCCTGTTCTGCTTAACAGCAGAGCGTTGCGATCCGGCAAAAGTATAACGTATAAGCTTATTTTTCCTAAATTAGAAACCTTTCGTATAGTCAGAAAGTGAATAAGGTGCTTTATATAAATGTGTTTCTGCGCTACGGTGCCTTTTACGCGGTGCCTACAATCTTTACATCCTCTGTGAACATTTCTATAAGAAGGTCATGCATCCAGTCTATAATCAGTCTGACTGCAATTGCAATTGGTAATTATACAATGATTACGAGGGTTGCTCTATACCTCCGTCAATCCACCAGTACGCAGACAGCTGTTTCACGCTTATTAGCGATCATCAGTGCGCCATAGGTCGATTGACGGAAGTAGAGAGCATTAATTTTTCCATGTTTAATAAACATGTGAAAGATGTACGAGTAAGACAGAAGGAATTCTGCCGGTGCGCCATCTAGTACCCGAAGGTGACGGCAACCAAAGAGAGAAACGCCACTAGAAGCAGTAAACTCTCCTCGGTGGAACGACAAGGCTCGTTCGCTTTTTGCCACTAGAGGCGCGGATTTTGACGCACGCAGCGTAAAGCCGATATACGAGGGTTGCTCTATACCTCCGTCAATCCACCAGTACGCAGACAGCTGTTTCACGCTTATTAGCGATCATCAGTGCGCCATTTTACTGCTTCTAGTGGCGTTTCTCTCTTTGGTTGCCGTCACTTTCGGGTACTAGATGGCGCACCGGCAGAATTCCTTCTGTCTTACTCGTATACAATGATTTTAAGGTAAACATTAAAAATCTAGCATTAATTTGCAAATAAATCACTTTCTTCTGATTTTCTGCTATGATTTTGATCCATGAATTCTGAAATATGTTTGACGAAAGTGTCAACCAGCTTTGACGTTTTGTTTCCAATATTGTTAAAATAGTATTGGATGATACTTACTAACATAGCCCTCAATACCCAATAGAAAAGCTTTGTCAAAGTTTTTGTTAAATATGCATGTTGATAAAATTGGCCTTAGTCTACTAGTCTAGTCAACCCTTAAGCCAGCCAGTTGACAATTTAATTAGCGATCCCCAATCGTAAATAACACGCATCGGCGCTAATAATACCGGTATACGTTCGTACATCTGTATGCATACCGGAATAAATATTTCCGGAGCAAACGGCGGCGGCTCCGGGCGTATTTATCCGGGGAAGAATTCGTTAGCGTTAATTTATTTCATTTGCACGGGCTGTTCTTACGGTCGTACTGGAAATATTTTACGATTACGACTGACGGGGAGAAATGGCGGAGAATTTCTCTTTGCTGTTGTAGCTATGCGATCATATCTTTGTCGGAGCAGGTGTTACACTCGCACCCAACTCAGCCCTACAGTCTTTATAATTAGTATTAGCCTTCTGTGCTGTTCTGGTGACAGAAATATCTAAATTTTACTTCCCACACCTATAGGTGAGGGGAGTATTGTGATCGCGAAAATTTTCGATTTTGAGATAATATGCTTTTTGGGCGTTTCATGATGTCCACATAACGAAAATCCACGTCACTCATTTCCGTCGGTCTGTCTGTCGGTCTGTCTGTCGGTCTGTCTGTCGGTCTGTCTGTCGGTCTGTCTGTCGGTCTGTCGGTCTGTCGGTCTGTCTGTCTGTCTGTCTGTCGGTCTGTCGGTCTGTCGGTCTGTCGGTCTATCGGTCTGCCTGTCTGTCGGTCTGTCGGTCTGTCTGTCTGTACGCGTTTTTCTGTCCTCGTGATCTCAGTAACCGCTGCATGGATTGTGATGAAATTTGGGCAGCGATATTCTGTGGGGTCGTAGTGGGTAATGCTGCTATAATTTTGAAAATCGGTGCATTGGCGGCGGAGTAATTAGCAAAAAAACGAAAAATTTCAAATATTCCCCAAACTTCGTTTTTTGGCGTTTTAGATATTCCTGATCATTTTCTACGTTTTTTGGGTGGTGATGGAAATTGGGGTGGTTGGGGGTTGGGGGTTGTAAAATTGAAAAGTTTGTTGTATTCATAATAGACTACCCGCTGACCTGTGAAGGAAGACCTAGCGACATAAATAACTTTTTTAGGTCTATCCGAACATTGCCTTATGCCTATTACAGAAACTCAGGACTTAGAATTTTTTCTGGTGTAAACATACGAGTATTGCTTTAGATCGTTCTATATTATGTAACGAAGAAACTGTTGAATTGATTTTAATGAAATTTTGACACAGTATTACTACCGTGGCGAGGATGGAAAATGCGTATGGTTTTTATAAATCGTGCCAGTGGCGGCGCAGAAGCAATAAGAAAACTAAAAATATAAAAACAGCTCAAACTTCGTTTTTAGGTGTTTTAGAGGTACCTGATCATTTACTGAGTTTTTTTGGGTGGGGGTGAAATGCGGGTGGTTGGAGGATGGGGGGTTGAAAACTGAGAAATTTGCTGTATTAATAATAGGCTGTCCGCTGACCTGTGAAGGAAGACCTAGCGACATAAATCACCTTTTTCGGTCCATCTGAACATTGCCTTGCCTATTACCGAAACTAAGGGACTTATAATTTTCTGTATACATACGAGTATTCATTGCTTTAGATCGTTTTGTAACGTGGAAACTATTAAATTGATTCTAATTGAAATTTTGACACATTATTATTACTGTGGCGAGGATGGAAAACGCGTATGCTTGTTAGAAATCGTGTCAGTGGCAGCATAGCAATAATAAAAAAACTAAAAATATGAAAACAGCTCAAACTTCATTTTTAGATGTTCTAGGGGTTCCTGACCATTTTGTACCTTTTTTGGGTGGGGGTGAAGTTAGGGTGCTTGGGGGGGGGGGGTGGTTGTAAGACTGAAAAGTTTATATTATTGATAATAGGCTGTTCATTGACATGTGCAGGAAAGGCCTAGTGGCATATGACAATTGGGGGGGGGGGGGGGGGAGGGGGATCTCAGACTAAATCTTTATGCTATGGGAAAATAATAAAATGTTATCATCATTATGTGTGGGAAGTACTGAGTCAATCAACTTGACTTCATTTTTTTTGCTTCTCGGAAATGGCCCTAGGTTGTACATAACCATGCTCGGAGATCAACGTGTACCGTGAAATAAGGTGGTTGGAGTTTTTTGACACT